>PVLC010006619.1:0-50461 GCA_004027655.1 Graphiurus murinus | reverse complement strand
GAAAAAAAAATGTATACATATATATATTATATATATTATATATGTAAATGATAGTATTCTTTAAGAGACCCTGGTTGATTGCAAATGAAGCAGAGAAAAAGAATATCACTAAAATTAAATATTTCTTAAAGGTATCTACTTGGGTTTGCCCAGAGAATTTCTTTCCTTTTGACTTAGGTGCTCTTCCTAGCAGAGAACAGTACTAGCTAGCAGACCTAACCTCTCCTCTTAGAAAATGAAGTCTAAAGAGTTCTCTTCATTACTTTTCCCTTTTGAGATCAGATAGTAAACGACATAATTCACATTTTCTGACTTCTGCGTGGAGTTTGGGTTATTTTGATTGTATAATGTAATTTCTCTCACATTGAATATTTGGGTAGTAATTTTAGACATTTCGCCTCTGCAAGGGCAGGCAGCAGGGCAGCCTCTTGTTTTCCTTCCGATTTTCTCTACATCCTGTTTTATATGTGGTTAGATCAGCTGATGAGTCACCTGATGTTTTGCTGCTGCAGAGGACAGAAATAGAGATTCAAAATAACCACACAGGGGAGGACCTTGTGTGTTTACCAAACACATTGCTCAAAAACATGGCTTTTCTGTGACTCGAATGCTTTTTATAAAAGAGCCTGTGGGCTGAGTGTGAGGTGTGTGTGTGTGTGTGTGTAGAACGCAGGCAGAGCAGCTGGCATTGGGGAACTGGCCAAAGGGTGGGGGGCTCGAGTCTCAGCAGTGTAGTGGGGCTTGAATCCAGGGCCTACACCCCCAACCCATGTTATTTTTTTTTGAAACAGGGTCTTGCTAGGTTGCTGAGCATCCCACTAAGTTGCTGAGGCTGACCTTGAACCTGCAATTCTCCTCTCAGCCTCCCAAGTACGTGGTTTACAGGTGTTGGGTAAGATAATTTAATTACAATAATATACTTTCTACTTTGCAGCACAGTTTCATTTTCCCCTTCGATCTGAAGGTGGGGGAAAAAAAAGTCAAGAGAGCTGCTGAGTCTTTAAACGGATGTGTTTCTAAAATCTAAGAATACAAAAGCAAAGTTCCTTCTCCCCCTGGCCTTTTGCTTCAGAAGCAAAGATCCTCAACAGGGACCAATTAGGAAGGTCAGGAGCCGCTGACCTCTCGCTCCTTACCCTAAAGGTATCACCGAGTAACTTTTTCCCTAGTTGAGATCTGTAATATTGAACCAACCCTGCCAGATCCAGAGAGGGCCAAGAGTGAGGCTGTCCCTAGAGTCAGGAGACCGGCTCCAGCTCTGTCACCCATGGGACCCCTCAGGCCCCCTTGTCCCTCCCAAGGTTATCTACTGGGAGGACTCAGTGCAGTACCAAGTGCTGCAACCAGTCTCCACGCGTCATCTGCCAGCGTTCGGTGTGAGTGCATCCCTGGACATTTCCAAGCCAAACCACCTGCTAATGCTGAAAACCAGAAACCCAAAGCAAACGAGAGAGGAAGGGCACAAGACAAGCCCAATGTAGGACGCAAGGGGGAGCGACTGGCTTTTGCTCAGAGATGCAAACAAGCAGCCTCCATGTACCATGAAAGCGTCCCGGATGGGGGCCGATGTTCTGCCACCGTGCAGTGTCCCGGCGTTCCTTGAGCCCAGCCCGTTCACCACTCTCTTTGAGCAAGTCTCATCTAGTTCTGTCTGCACCCATGCTGGGTGTCTGACAGATGTCCTGTGCTGCTAGAATCCCTGCGAGCAGGTAGGGGCAGAAGCAGCAGCAAATGCACATTCAGAAGGACCCCCCGTTGCCCCTCAAAAACAGAAGGACCACCCAGACCTCGGCTTGCTCAGAGAAAACCCTCACTACCGAAAGGTTGTGCTCCGAGCTGCCCAAATTCGTTTCTCAGCATTTAGATGAAAACCTGCTTTATGCCCTAGTATTTTTAGATTGTATTTCAAAAAATACTAGGATGTGTCGGCTAAATGGACTTCTCAGAAGGTAATGTGTTGGGAGAATGTTTCTTAGTTGGCAAAGCTGAAGGATTGTCCCTAATGACTGAGAAGTGGGGGGAAGTATCCACTCCTCACCACTACTTCTTTTGACAATGCAATTCCTGGTGGGAACTGGAGACTGCTCCAGCTCAGAGTTCTGCCTTAGGAGTTGAGGGGCGTGTCGGGCCCAAGCGAACGTAATGTCTGAAGGAGCCCGAGCTTCAAGGTAGAGGCTTGGACAAGCCCTGCAGGGTCTCTGCTCCGGAGCGGTCTGGCGTCGCTTCCCAAGTTCTTGGAAACTCTGACAGCTCATTAATCTTTATCATCGAAGGTGTCTTAGGAGTTATAATTACACGTTCTAATTGCATAATAAAGAGTCGCTGGCTGATCTCTCCTGCACTGGGAGGGAAAGGATTTGCTTTTTCATTTTGATCTTTGAACTCCAACCCCAGAAGCATGAAATAGTCACACATGTTAAAAAATACTGCTGTTTAATTTTCTAGTCATGTACTTTAAAAAAGCCAATACAGTTAGATTTTTTGTTTCATCTTTGCCCCTGAAACCACCCCAAAGCAGCTAGACGTCGCAAAGTTCAGCACTCGTTCATGTAAATGGAGAAGAAGCCACTCGGAGCGGCACGGGAGGACCTGTCCCCAGGGCGGGCACGCCAAGGGCACCGGGTAGCCCCGTGATACGCACAGCCAACGCCTTCACAGTCTCTTGTTTTTGTTTCTATGAGGAACAGCATGGTTACACAGCACGGAGAATGATAAACACAGAGGATGGCCTTTTTCTTTATCATCCTTCCAACTCACACGTTCATTCCCACTAGACACAGGACCCAACTTCATCCCGGGTCACCCTTACTGCAAAATAGTTCTCTTGCCATTTACCAACCCTAACATTCCTATACAAGCGAGGAACTCTGTAAAACCGCCGCAAAGAAGATACAATGGCCATTGATACCGTTCAAGTGTAGGTGTGTGGAGCACGCAAGCAATCACTGTACTGTATGAGAGACATTTTATTGAAAATGCGAAAATAGGAAATGTATTATAGCCTAAAATAAATTACATAACATATACAGCATATATTTATAATCTTTAAAATATTTTTTTTTTGCTTAGGTTCTTTCAGTCTAGTTTTTTTTTTTTTTAAACTACATCAAGAATTTAGTGACCTGTGTCCATATTTTTTTTTTTAAAGGAAAAAACCCGCTTTCCAAAACTTAGAAAAATATACTGCACTAAATGGATTTCCAATGCATTGTTTCAGGGAATATCACATAGTGACTTTGATAATTGTTTATAAAATGTCTTGCCTTATGGTGCGTGTGAGAGGGAGGCACCGCAGTACACCCCGAATTACCTGTACTGCAGAGTTGTGACTAGGAATGGCAGAACCAGGTAATACATCTACTTCAAAAGTTACGAGACAGCAACCTGGCATTAGAATGCTAGATTATGACTTAAAGCTTCAGCTCACTGTAAAAACTAAACGGAAAGTCAGAAGGCTCCGTTTAACTCGCTCTAGCGCCACCTTCAGGATAGGCGAGTGAAGAGCAAGCCTGCGGGAAGAGTCATGCGGAGGGAGGCTGATGTTTGCAGATGCGCTTTTGTGACAGCTGCGAAAAGTTAGCTCATGTGCGCGTACGGTGGACGGTGGGTGTGACAGCTCGCGCAGACCTGAAGGGAGACCCTACTGTCCATCGCGTCGGTTTGCTACTCCGATGGCCCTGCAAACCTTTCTATGGGAGGTCATTTCCACACACTGGCCCAGCGCGGTCGCAGATCTGTTCCTCAGCGTGAACAGCAATTCCAGCCCGCAGTCTGTTTTCCACCTGCTGCATACATGCATGCAGCGGGCAGTGTATAATCCCGGGGTGGAGGGGAAGTGAAAATGGCCACCGGTTACAGCTCTGTGCACAGCCGCGTTACTGGGAAGCAAGTCCAAGGAGGCCAAGCTTTAACCTGTTGATTCTTAAGAAACACCAAGAGGGACAGGAAGGGACCTGTGGCCTGCTGGGCGGTGGTGGCCAGAGAGGCGATGGCACAGCCGCAGTCCTTTGGTTCCAAGTGGAGATTGTCCGAGGGAGTAGAAACTTCGACTAGGAAGCAGCCATGTCTTTTGCATCTCAGGAAGCAGGGCACGACGTCAATGGTTTTGTGTTTACGAAGCGGCAGTAAAGACCTCTCTCTAGGTCCCCACGTCAGTGTGAGCATACCCAGTATGCTAGAGAATTTACATGAAACCTTTGAATCAAGGCCTCTTTCATTACCAAAAGAAGAAAAAAGGGAAAAGAACAAAACCCGCTGGGAGGGGGGTGATGACGCTGGGTGCCGTCCCACTGTCCCGCAGTGCCGCGGTGGCCTGGGCCTTACTCGTTCTCCTCTCTCATTTCCACGATGTCCGTCACCTCCTCTGCTGGAGGCATGTCAGTCATCGCAGAGTCCTCCCCCTCGGTGGCTGACTCGTTCTCCATCTTCTTTTTCTGGAACAAAGATGACTTATCAGAGGACAGGACGCGTGGCAGCAGACTGAGCAGGGAGGGGGCCAGGTCTCAGGGCCCTCCTCTGTGGTTGGGGTGAACTCACTGGACTGCGTCTTAGCTCGGCCTTTGCCTCTCACCTGCGGTGAGAACTGTCCAGTGTGAACTGTCACACCGGGGCCGCCAGTCACACCTCCCTGCTGGGCCCTCTGGAAGTCCGCCTCAGACACCACCTCCCTACAGCCCTCCAGAACAGGCTGGGCTCCTCCACTGCTCGGGGCCACCTGCACTGCACGCTGCTGTCCTCCTCGTGTTCTAGAATGTTCCTCTGGGACAGCTCTGGGCTTGCTGCATTCCCTCCTGCTCGTCACCTGGCCTGATTCCTGGTGACTTTGCCTGCAAGGAACTGTCCTCCCACGGCCCAGGCTCTGAGAACTTCACCATCACCGAGACCCAGTGGGAGGAGACCCCACACCCTGCCTCTGTGTGGGTCAGGGTGTGGCGCCATCTCCACGTCCCCTCCCCTTTCATCGGCTTACACGAAACGCTCAACGACCTTATGTTACTTTCCTCCAGTCATATTTACCAGGCAGAACCCTGTCTGTGGTCCAAATCTCCACCAAACTCGGTCAGAGCCCTCAGGCACTGGGGCTGGGGGAGCCACTAGGTGGTCCCGAGACGCACGCCCATAGCCGAAGCAAGCCCGTGGGGCCCGGCACCACGCAGCCTCCCAGCCATTCACCCTCCACTCTCCTGGCCGGCTCTCCGTCCTCCTCTTCCCGGGGCCTCCAATATCACCCTTACCTGGTGACCTGGCTTCCTGCTCCACCGACCAATCAAAAGCAATAGCAGTCCCGCTCCTGGGGAGCACGGTGCGAGCTCCTGTGGGGCTGCCCTCCCCGGGGCACCAGCTCCAGCACCTCGCTGTTCCTGCCCGCAGCCAGCAACTCTAGTGCCCTGGGTCCTTCCCCAAAGCCAATGCTGAGCGGACTTCACCCCATCTTAACTGGTTTCTGAAGTCCACATCCACACCCCCCTCTCTTTTAGAACAAAACACAGCACGTTTGTCTGCATTTGAAGATTTTTCTCACCTTCTCTTGACTCCACTCCCTCAGACCTCCAGCCCACTATGAACCTGTCTGGGCAGGGCCACCGAGGACCCTGAAGGACCCTGGTCTCTGTCCTGCCTGAACATCAGCACAGCTGCCCCTCCTGAGGCAGTTCTTCAGGACGCCGAGCTCTCGGGCTGCCCCCTGCTGCCCTGCTCTCTTCTTTCTCACTGGCTTTTGCTGGATCCTTTTCAACTCCTCAGCCTCTGAACACTGGTGCACCCCAGGGCCCTGTCCTTGGGCCCCTTCTCTGCCCATATCCACCCCTTGGTTAATCTTGCCCCTTTTCTGCAGAATGAATAGGCAAGATGGGGTTCCTGTTCCATAAGAACTTCTAAGTCCTAAAAGAAATAACGCCCCCATATAGTTTGATAGCCGCACCTGCAGGATAAACCAGCCCTGTGCGGGCAGGTTGAGGAAATGTAACATTGTGTTAGGGACTGGATGTGGGGTGTCTCCCACTCACGTATTGTCCATGCAGCAATATTCAGCGGTGGATTAATAATTTCATCAGTGGATTAGTAATTTGAATGGGCCTACTGGGTGGTTACTGTAGGCAGGTGGGGTGTGGCCCCGGGGACTGTACCTGCCTTTGATCCCTTCCCAGAGCTCTCTGTGCAGGGAGCAGACACTCTCCGCCACGCCCTGCCAGCCCTGGACTGAACTCTGACACTGTGAGCCAAACGAACTTTTCCTCCTCCAAGTTGGTCTCATCAGGTATTTCAGTCCCAGCCACAAGAAGCTAACTAAAACACACCGTGTGTGTGTGTGTGTGTGTGTGTGTGTGTGTGTGTGTGTGTGTAGAGGTGAGGAAGGAGGCGAGGTGGCCCAGCATGGCTCGGAAAGACTTCTGGATTGGGGCTAAAGAGGGGAAAAAATCTGTAGAGGTCAGGAGAGGAGATGGGTCTCCGTAGCCTACATTTTCTAAACTGGTCATACCTTAGTGATTCAGTCTGTTTATGAGGGTTTAGGAATTTGGTCCCAAGGGGACTCACCTTTCCAGGAGTTTGGATCTTACATGGTCAAAACTACTTAGTGTGTACAATTAATTCTCTGGTGGCAACACCAGGTTGTAAGGTTGTAGATATCTATCCTTTCAGTCGTCTCTGCTGGGAAATACGACCACCTTTTGAAGCAAGGCGGTGTAAGGAATGACCTATTATGACGGAAGAGTGACACTCCTGCTGTTGCCAAAGGCTGACGGGTGAGGTGACACTGGTTTGCCACCTGCACAAGTGGCCTTGGAGTCGTGGTGTGGACCCGGGGCTGGGATAAGGGTAAAACGGCCCCACGTTGGCCTCACGCATGCGTGGCACAGACTCAGGATTCCGCAGCTGGGAGGCTTCGCAGCTGTTGCCGATGTTTCTTACCTGTTTCCGGTAGACGTAGCACGCTGCGATGGCAACCATGGTGGATTCGCCCACAAACCCCGCGAGGAGGGAGCCCACACCCAGGGTGGCTCCGTGGACCCTGGGGGTGAGAACACAACAGGGTTGACGCCAAAACCCAACCAGTGCCACTCCAACCCAGAGAAGGTGCAGAACGGAGAGGGACCAGGTGAACGGGGTTCTCGATTCACTGGGTTCAGGGAGGGCTGCGCCTAACCATCACCCATCTGCGGGGGGAGGACCTGGCAAATGCAGCTTTTGATCCTCTGCACAGAGTACCTAGGTGGCAGAAGGAGCCCGGCCCCAAGCCCCCCAGGCCATACCCTAAGTAGGGCAGGACCACGAGGCTCGTGATGAGGACGATGATCCGCAGCACGGAGCTGGGCGCCAGGACGAAGGTCTTCTTCAGCGTCATCAGCCACCCGGTGAGATGGGCCCGCACGGTGACTGTGGAGAGAGTGGGGATCAGTCAGCTGTGCCCCCTGCTTGTCTTGTCCCGTCACCTGGCACCCGGAGCTGGCTGGCTGGCGGTTCCCGGCGCCCTCTCGTGGTGCATTCGGCTGATATTTGCTATTTCACAGTGACCGTGCACACAGCGTCCCTGCACCCATCCGGAGGGTGACGCTGCCATCCTGGGCGCCAAGGAGGGGCGCAGGTGGACGCCTTGCCTGCAAGGACCGCCCCAATGTCTAGATTCTACCTGAAGCCAGAAGGGGCAGGAGGGGAGGGGGCTTTCACCCACAGGGCAGCACCAGCAAAGGCTCCCAGGGGAGGGAGAGCTCGCTCCCAGCCGCAGCTAGCTTCCAGGGGCCATCTGTCTGGAAGGCAGAATCGGCTGTCTGGGTTTTTCTTTTTCTCCTGAGGTGCTGAGACTGGAACTCGGGGTGTCACGCGTGCCGGGCAAGTGCTCTGCCACCGAGCCGCAGCCCTCGCCCGCTCTCTTCTTGGTCTCAGTGTGTCCTGCCTTCCCAAGTCATGCGAGTGTTGTGCCAACAAGGCTCATTTTGTTCTCTTGGGCACCGCTGACCCACTGAAATCCGGCCGAGGGTCACAGGCGAATGCTAATCTTGACCCTAACCCAACAGATCGCCAAGAGCGGACGGGGCCTGGCAGCTGTCTGGAAGCCCTGGTTCCTGGCAGGAAGGGGAGCCAAGAGGAGATTGAGGTGACCCGGCACCCAGAGATCACTGGGCCCAGCTGAGGCTGGCCGGCCACTCCTCGGGTCGCAGCTGGGGAAGTGAACCTCACGAATCTTGAGCTGAAAGGGCAGCCTTCTCTAGGAGACCCGGTGTCTACCCAACACACGCCACACACCATGGTCTTGGTCATTTTCTCTCGCATTCCTGCCAAAACCCAGAAGGCGACACCTGTGAGACCTGGTCCCCAGGGTGACTTGGAGTTTAAGAGTAGGGGTACTTGTCACCTAACTTGTGGACAACGTGAGGTACACCAATGGTGGATGAGCCATTGGCCCCAGCCTGGACCAGCTCCATGGTGGCCCATATCCTACCCTAATTATGGCTTTATAGAATCTGGCTTAGGAGCTTAATGATTTAGGTGGGTTTTTTTTTTTTTCTTGGTGGTATTGGGGATTGAACCCAGTGGAATTTTACCTCCGAGCTACACCGTCAGCTCTGTTTTTTATTCTTTATTTTGAAACAGGGTCTCACTAAGTTGCAGAGGGCCTCACTACATAGCTGAGGCTGGCCGTGAACCTGCGATTCTCCTGTCTCAGCCTCCCAAGTACTGGGATTACAAGCATGCGCCACCACACCCAGCTCAGATGGATTTTTTTTTGGCAATTAATTTGCTTTCTTTTTGTTGCTGGGATGGAACCCAGAGCCTTATACTCATGCTAAGTACATGCTCTAACAGTGACCTACACCCCCAGCCCTGGCAATTATTTTTATTTATTTATTGGTCCTGGAGGCTGAAATCAGAAGCATCCTACCTCTGAGCTATACCCCCAGCCCTATTTTACTTTGAAAGAGGGTCTTGTTAGCTTGCTGAGAGTCTTGCTAAGTTACTGAAACTGGCCTTGAACCTGAGATCCTCCTATCTCCACCTTCCAATCATGGCTTCCTAGTCCCTTGTCCTGCTTCCCACAGCTAACCACTGTTAGCAGCCTGGTTAATTACTTCTAGAAACAGAACACAGATATGTAAGCATTTAACCATATATACATTATAATAGAGCCATACATGTATATGTGTATACATTTGTTATAGCAGTGGTCACATATTAATAAACCATCCCATAACTCAGTTTTCTCATTTAATCTAGACGACTTCATTTTGTATAGTGTACCTCATACTACTAAATCAGCTCCGTAATTTTCAAACTGGCTTGTTTTTGCTGCGAACACATTCCTTTTGGCTATATGCTGCTGGCCTCAACTTGGCCCCTGGATTCTGCTTTTATCTGAGTCCTTCTCTTTCTTCCGTATCTCCAGATTTTAGCAGTAAGCTCACTCTGTTTTCTTCTTTATTTATTTTACTTTTTAAGTTATCATACTGTAAAACTTTGTTGTATGGTTTTGTTGCCTATATTTGAGTAAATACCATAATGGATAGTGGCTCTTCTGTCTCTCTCAAAGCTCCACATGCAGCCAGGCATGGTGGTGCATGCTTGTAATCATCTCAGTGCTTGGGAGGCTGAGACTGGAGGATCTGGGTTTGCGGCCAGCCTCAGCTACTTAGTGAGACCTTCTGCAACTTAGTGAGACCCTGTTTCAAAATGAAAAATTAGCTGGGCGTGGTGGCGCACGCTTGTAATCCCAGCACTCGGGAGGCTGAGACCAGAGGATCCGGGTTCGCGGCCAGCCTCAGCTACCTAGTGAGGCACTCCGCAACTTAGTGAGACTCAGTTTCAAAAATAAAGAATAAAAAATAGGGCTGGGGGTATAGCTCGGAGGTAGAATGCCCCTGAGTTCAATCCCCAGTACTGCAAAAAAAAAAAAAAAAAAAAAAAATAGGACTGGGGGTGTAGCTCTGAGTAGAATGTCCCTTAAAAAAAAAAAAGCTCCAGGGACATTCTACCTCTGAGTTATACCCTCAAGCCCGAAACAGGGTCTCACTAAGTTGCTGAGGCTGGCTCAGAACCTGATCCTCCTATCTCAGCCTCCCAAGTACTGGGATTACAGGCATGAACCACCATACTCAGCATTTTGTTTTGTTTTTACAAAAATAAATTGTGACTAGGTATAGTGGTACACCCCTGTTATCTTAGTACTTGGAGGCTAAGATAGGAGGGTTGCAGGTTTGAGGCCAGTCGCAGCAACTTAGCAAGATCCTGTTTCAGAAAAGGGGGGGGGGGTGTGGTGGCGCACGCTTGTAATCCCAGCATTTGGGAAGCTGAGACCTGAGGATCCGGGTTCGAGGCCAGCCTCAGCTACCTAGTGAGGCACTCCGCAACTTAGTGAGACCTGGTTTCAAAATAAAGAATAAAATATAGGGCTGAGGGTATAGCTCGGAGGTATAATGCCCCTGAGTTCAATCCCCAGTACCACACACAAAAAAAAGGGGGGGGGAGGCTAGAGATGTAGCTCCGAGGTAGAATGCCCCTGGTTCAATCCTCTGTTACCTCTCCAACCCCCCCCCCCAAAAAAAAAAAAATGCTTGTTTGCTTCACCTCTCTCTCAACCTGCCGGCTGATGTCTCTGCATCTTTCTAATCCACTGTGAAATTTTACATCTTTGTTGGTGACACGGTGGCAAACATTTCCACAGGGGAAGAGCTCACGGGGCGGAGGGCGCATGGGAATGCTTCCTCACTCTCGACCCTTACCTGGAACGGGGAAGAAGGAGAAGATGCGCAGAGGAACGACGCAGAGCTCTGCAAAGGCGAAGTCCACTCCAATGATGTCGATCAGGATCTTCTCGGAGACGTTGGGAGTCCAAAACATCACAAAACAGAGCTGAGGGGGAAGAGCGTGCGCGGGGTTGAGAGGAGGGCCAGGTGGGACCCGGCCGGAGGCAGGGCAGATGTGGCACATCTGCACGGGCCCATGGAGGAGACCGGAGGGCTCTTGTCAAGGCTCAGCCAGGGAGCCACGTGGCTCTGTCAGCTCTGGGTGGACAGTTTAGCAATGTAAATTACGGACTTAGCTGGGCATGGTGGCGCATGCCTGTAATCCCAGTATTTGGGATGCTGAGACAAGAGGATTGCAGGTTCAAGAGTAGCCTTAGCAATTTAGCAAGACTCTTAGCAATCTAGTGAGACATGTTTCAAAGTAAAAAGAAGGAAATACTAATATTTACAGTGTTAACCAGTCTACAAACTTTCCAAGTTCTACTTAAGAGAATAAGGGAATAAGGGAAGAGAAAACAACCTCAACATTTGCAACTTTGGAAAGTGATGGGCAAGTGGAAAACAGATTCAACTGGTTCAAGAAAATGAAATCCTAAACCAGGTGTGGTGACACAATCCTGGTACTTGGGAGGCTGAGACGGGATGGGAGGCAGAATGCCCCTGAGTTCAATCCCCAGTACCACAAATGAAGGAAGGGAAGGAGGGAGAATTCTAGCCAACAGGCAAGCACACACACACACACACACACCACGGCTCACAGGACAAAAGAAGTTCTGGGGATTAAGAAGATGAAAGCATAGCTGGCCACGGTAGTACTTGGGAGGTTGAGACAGGAGGACCGTAGGTTCAAAGCCAGCCTCAGCTACTTAGAGAGGGTCTCAGCAACCCAGTGAGACCTTGTTTCCAAATAAATAAAATTGGGCTGGGGGTGTAGCTTGGTGGTAGAACGCCTCTGGGTTCAACGAAGCAGAAATGAAAATCACTAGAAAGATCTGCAACAAAGACGGAGCAGCCGGGCGTGGTGGTGCACGGTTGTAATCCCAGCATTCGGGAGGCTGAGACAGGAGGATCTGGCTTCAAGGCCAGCCTCAGCTACCTAGTGAGGCACTCCGCAACTTAGTGAGACTTGGTTTCAAAATAAACAATAAAAAATAGGGCTGGGGGTATAGCTCGGAGGTAGAACGCCCCTGAGTTCAATCCCCAGTACCAAAAAAAAAAAAAAAAAGACAGAGCAAAGGACAGGCAGAAGGAGGGCTACAGGAGAACAGCTTTAAAACAAAACAAATATGGCAAAATATTGGTCCAACATTCAGATAACAGGAATCCCAGGAGAGGAACAGTGACCCTCTGAGAGCTGAAAGTTAGGGGCTTTGAGGCGGAAAGGGCCACCATGTGGCGGCAGCCCCGGAGACGGGAAGACCTAGCAGGGCCATCCTGAGAGGGCCCCAAGTGTGGGCTTCTGAACAGCACCAAAGCGAGAAGGCACGGGCAGTGAGTTTGGAGGGACGAATGATTTCTCACCTAAAACTCTAAACCAAACTGTCAGCTTTGTGTGTTTTTGTTCTGTGGTATTGGGGATGGAGCCCAGGGCCTTGTGCGTGCCAGGCAAGCGCTCTACCACGGAGCTGCAGCCCCAGCCCAAGGGTATTTAAAAGAAAGACACAGCTATCTCGCCAACAATGAACGGATAAAGAAAATGTGGCATATATGCACCACGGAATGTCACCCAGCCATAAAGAACAAAATACTGTCATTTGCAGGAAAATGGATGGAACTAGAGACCATTATGCTAAGTAAGATCAGTCAATCACAGAAACTCAAGGGTCATGGCTGAGGGTGGTGCCTATGCCTATAATCCCTGCACTTGGGAGGCTGAGACAGGAGGATCACAGGTTCAAGGACAGCCTCAGCAAGTAGTAAGACTCATCAACCTAGTGAGACCCTGTTTCCAAATAAGAAGTAAAATTGGGCTGGAGGTGTAGCTCAAAGGTAGAATGCCCCTGGGTTCTATCCCCAGTACCACACACACACACACACACACACACATACACACACACACACACAAAGCCAACTTGGGAGGTTGAGATAGAAGGACTGCAGGGTTGAGGCCAGCTTCAGCAATTTAGTGAGGCCCTCAGCAACTTAGCAAACTGCTGTTTCAAAATAAAAACTAAAATAGGGTTGAGTGTGTAGATCAGTGGTAGAATGCCCCTGGTTTCAATCCCCAGTACAAAAAAAAGGGGGGGGGGTGTTCTTCAGTAAATGAGGAGACTGGTAGAAAGGTAAAAAGGAATTGGGGAGGGAAGTAGGGAAGGATAAAAGGAAGAGTGAGGAAACTGAAGGAGGAAACAGTTCAAATGATGCTACCCAGGCATGAAGGCGCCGCCGTCAATCTCATGAACACGTACAGGGAGGGGGGCAGTGGGGCGGGATCCGGAGGGGAACACAGCACCTGCTGAGCGCACGTATGCCCCTATCACTTTGAGCTTCACGATGATGTGTAATTCCAGTGCACAATAAAAGTACATACGTATAGGGAGATATGCCTAAGAAATGTTGACCATTCAAATCCTCCAAAAGTGTACCTTCCACCCCACCCTTTCAAAAGCCACTGGACATGCGCTCTGCCAAAGCAGAGGGGTCGCAGGGGAAGAAACGGGGAGGCACAGGACCAAACCGAGCCAGACAGAGCAGGGGAGCCTCTGGGGTGGAGGCAGAGGCGGAGGCTGAGGCGGAGGTCGAATCCAGGGAGGCCGAGGCAGGAGCAGCCAGGGTCAGCAGATCTGCGCTGAGTGCCAAGGCTCCAAGAAACGTGTCCTTGATAAGGAGAAGCAGCCAGCTAGCTTGTCCTCGATGTAGGACAAGAGATTCACACAAAGGACAGTGGGACTAGCTAAGGAAAATGATCAGTGAGGTGCAAGAAAAAAATCAAGATGCTTCAGGAAGGAAGGGAATCAGGACTCAGCTGTCATAATGTAGCAAAATAATCCACCACATTATTCCGAGTTTACCAGAGTGACAATCCATCTGAAGAGCTGACGGGAGCCTCTGGGGCTGGGAGAGGGACCGGAAGGGAGAATGGCTGGAAGAAGCAGGCTGAGGCCAGGGCTGCGCGGGACAATCCTTACAGAACTGAAGTTTTGTGCTGGGCCTGGCATGACGGGGCACATTTGTAATCCCACCACTTTGGGAGTCTGAGTAACTTAGTGAGACTTTTGTTTCAAAATAAAATAAGCTGGGTGTGGTGGTGCACACCTGTAATCCCAGTACTTGGGAGGCTGAGACAGGAGAATCGCAGGTTCACGGCCAGCCTCAGCTATGTAGTGAGGCCCTCTGCAACTTAGTGAGACCCTGTTTCAAAATAAAGAATAAAAAATAGGGCTGGGGGAAGCCGGGCGTGGTGGCGCACGCTTGTAATCCCAGCATTCGGGAGGCTGAGACCGGAGGATCTGGGTTCGCGGCCAGCCTCAGCTACCTAGTGAGGCATTCCGCAACTTAGTGAGACCCGATTTTGAAATAAAGAATAAAAAATAGGGCTGGGGGTGTAGCTCGGAGGTAAAATGCCCCTGAGTTCAATCCCTAGTACCGCAAAAAAAAAAAAATAGGGCTGGGGTATAGCTCAGGGGTTGAATGCCCCTGGGTTCCATCCCCAGTACCACAAAAATAAAATAAAATAGAGTTCTGGGTTGCAGTTCAGAGATAGAATGTCCCTGGTTTCAATCTCTAGCACCAAAAAAAGAAAATAATGTTAAGATCATGCCAGTTCCATCAAATATTTCTCTCCTTTTCTAAAATGCAAGTGGTTCTCAAAAACAAAAGTGAACACATTGTAAAGTGAATTATAGTCATGTGAAAACAGAACATGAAAATTCTAAAGTATAACATCTTTTATGCTCTGGGTATATTAAGTTTTATAGAATTAGGCTGGTCCTATTTACTATGTTATGGTGAAACAAACATATCAAAGTCAATCACTAAACCGAACTTGAGAAGGAAGGAGGGGAGGGAGTGGGGTGGGAATTGGGGAAGGGTTAAATGAGAGATGTGTGCATGTATGCCTCTACCAGCTCGTACCTAACAAAGATGTATGATTACAACGCACCAATAAAAAAAAAAAAATACCATGGAGGTCTATTATAAACATCTTTTTCTCCTCCATCTTTCTGGCATCTGGGAAGCATGTGTAGCCGGTTTTCAAAGACAGCAGAGGTGCTGTCACTTAATCCTACTACTTGTCGCCAGTACTCACACCTCACTTTGACCCGAAGGAAAAAATCCTCCCTTAGATCTGGCAGCGGGGAGCTCAGGGACTTTATTACTTGAGTGCCCTGGACAAGTGGCCTGTCATTTTTCCCTCTGCAAAGCTGCCCTCCTAAAATGGTGAGACATCACTCACAGCTATAGCCCAGGCACGGCGGTAATTTCATGTAACAACACTGAGTAGTGTGTTGGGACACAATTTATTCCTCTGCCTCCATCCCATCCTCCACACAGATGTGTCCTCTCTCCTTCCAGCTCTGCTTTATATTAGGTCCCTAATATTCCCCCAGCTGTGAAACTGTAAACTGAGATAATGGAGTGTCCCCGCACGTGTGGACTATCTGTGCCCAGGACCCGCGGGGGGCGAGTCGCTCTCTGTGTCCCCAGGACTTGGAACAGGAACTGTATTCTGTTCAAAACTGAAGCTTCAGGAGAGTCATTAGCATGCTTTATTGTGCAACCAACAGTCATCTGAATGTGAGAGAACGCATCAAACATATGTTGTGAACTCTCTGAGCTTTGCAAAATCACCATGAAGTGGCTTTTAAATTACAACAAACCAGGGAGAGAGGGGGCTGTTAACTGCACGTCAGAGAGAAGGACGTGCTGGCTGCTTCGGCAGCAAACAGGTAATTCCTCCCTCCGGCGTCTTCACACCCTGGATGTTCAGCTGGAGGCTTTTGACTGTCAGGTAGGAAAGGACCAGCTGTCCTCCGGAGCCCTGCGTCACTAGAGACACTTAGATCACTGCTCAACTCAGCTGGCAGGTGACTGCAGACCAGGCACTTTTTTTTTTAAGGTACTGGGTATTGAGCCCAGGGGCATTCTACTTCCGACCTACACCCCTAATCCTCTTTTTTATTCTTTATTTGGAAGCAGGGTCTCACTAAGTTGTGGAGGGCCTCACTAAGTAGCCGAGGCTGGCTGCGAACCTGAGATCCTCCTATCTCAGCCTCCCAAGTACTGGGATTACAAGTGTGGGCCACCATGCCTGGCTCTGAGGGACGTTAAGAGGAGCTCTGTGGGGTAGCTGCGCCATGTCCCTTTTCTGAAGTTCCCCGTATGACTCTGCATGACTTAGTCACTCTTCTTTCTGTCTGGTATCTACCTGTGCTGGGACACCCTGCCTGCCTCCTAGTAAGGTGACGCGCCACACAGGTCCTTCTGCGAGTTCCCAGCCACGCACACCCAGGGAGCAGCCAGCGGCTCTCTAGGAACCATGGAACTGAGCGCTGTCGGGAGGGAGGAGCGCTGCACCCCCCCCCCCCAGCATCTTGGGAGCCTTTGCCATGATTCTCCTATCAAATGCTGTCTCCCCTCCAGCAAGTTCTTCAACAAGTGAAGATGCCTGCACTGTCCAGAAAGCAATACACACAAAGTAGGTGTAGTGTTTGCTGAGTGCTACCGCACCCGCCTGCAGCAGCTCAGCTATCTCTGGGCAAAGCACTGCGTCCCAGCATGGTAATCAGACGAAAATCACCGAACTGTTTCAGAAAACAAGGAGAGGCTCTAGAAGCTAACCCAACAGAGGCCATTTCAGGGAAAGTGTCATTCTGCTGAGTGTGCCCGGCCTAGTCCTGTCTCAGATCATGCCCTCCCTGCTGACCATGACAGGCTGTGTCCTTCAAATATTTGCACAGCCCGGTGTCACTGACTTTTCCAAACCAGAACACAAACCCAGCAAAGTGCGGACAATGAACACAACTTGTTCCTCCGAGCAGCTGCAGGACGGGGTTTGCCGCCTCAGAGACTGCTGTCAAAAATATCTCGTTAGTAAGCAGCCTCCCAAACCCAGCAGCCCGCCCTGTGCCCAGACCTTGGTTTTTCTATTTATTTTCCAATCAAAGGAACCAGGACTCCTTGGAGAAATGACTCGTTCTAGGATGAGGGCCTAGAATGTGTGTGCAGCGTGAGAAAGCAAGGAAGACTCAGAAAACAGAGAGACAGGACCAGCAAGGCGACATGGGGGCCAACAACCGAGGACACACTAGAGGTGGTGCTGTGACAACCAAAGTGCACAGTTAGGATCCACAAGTCCAAACTGTATGCACAAGCAAATGGGAGAGAAGGGACAGAGGTCTCTGTAACCCCTGGACATTGGTGTCTGAGGACAATTCCTGAGCGTGGGCTGAGCAGCTTCGGAGGAGCAGCTCGACAGAGAATAAACCGCCAAAGGTCATTACCTGGCCAGAGGGTCAAGGTCAAGAGTGACCTGTGGACAGCACTTGGGACTGGCAGAAGTCTGCTGTCTCCGTTGGCATTTGAATTCTGAAAACCCAGGGCCAGCCGCAGTGGGACAAGGCCCCCGCCCTCCTCAGGGAACTCCCTCCATAGGAAACGCCACCCTGGGCCCAGGCTCCGACTTAATCAACACCAGCTGATGACCATCCCTTTGAGGAACTCATAAGCTTTCTCCATGGCCCGGAATAATCAGGATTTGGTGGCAAATGAGAGATGCTTATCTCCTGCAGTTAGAAAAAGTAAAATGGATGCAGCTGTTTTGAATTAAAATCGTTGGGCCTGGACATCATTTTCATGTGAAGCTTTTACTAAGAAAGAAAGGTTCAATAGCCAGTTAATCAGGATTAAAGCCCCCACTGGACAGGCCGGTGGCTAGCCCTCAGCAACCCAGAGTTGGAGTTGGCGGGTGACGCAGCAGCCTGGCCGGTGGTGTGCAATTAAGAGCCAGCGGTGTGCCATTAGGAGCCGCCAGCGTGCAATTAGGAGCCGCCACTGTTTCTCTGCGCTTTGCCTGTGGTAGGGCCGGTGCCTTCCCTGCAGGGCTGTCCTCCTCAGAGGAGCCAGTCAGCCAACTGGTCAGACTGGACCACACCAAGATGAGGAGTGGCTCCAGAGAGAGATGGACGCCCTGCTTCCTTGTTGAGAAAGTCTTAGCACACACACAGGGCTCCAAGCACGTGCGTGGTCCAGCAGGATCGGCCATTATTTTCGTAAAAGGCTTCCTGGGATTGGGCTACAGTGTTTACAGAGGGGTCACCGCAGGTGGTGAGAGATGAGGATGGATTTCATTTTCCTCTGCATACTTCTCCGTGGTTGGCGCCAAGAACATATATGTTTTTTATTTTTAGTAGAAAAATAGGTTTAAATAAAATAGACCCCTGTAGATGTCTTCAGAGATAAAGTCAATCTTATCTCTGCTGGTGGCAGAGACGGGAGAAATCCAGTTTCATAGGGAAGGGAAGCTTTCAGAAGGTGGCTGACGGCTTGGTTTTAAGAGCCAGAGTCTTAGGAAACTGTACCTAGGTGCTCTGTGGGAAGGCACACTGATTTGCTACGTACGCAGGGTGTTGCTCTGTACACAGGTATCTGGTGTACTACCAGGTAACACACACGCCTATCTGGCTTTTCAGAGAGCAGATGCAGACCTGAGGAAAACCATCTGGCCTTCTAACTCAGCATCAACCTGCATGGCGGGAGTTCCCAAAGGGTTCTTCAGGTCATATCATGACTCTGGCTTTCACCCTGAGAGAGATGGGAGCCCCAGCAGATTATAGGTGCTGGGGCATGGTCAGACTGGTCAGACTGACATGGAGACAGCCTCCTCCAGTGCTGTGTGGGGGACGAGGGCAGAAGCAGGAAGCAAGCCACACTGTAGCAGCCTGAGAGGGCTGGGCCGGGGGGAAGTGAGCACCTGCCCGCTGTGAAGGCAAATGAAGAGGAGGGAGGGGAGCGACTGGTATGAAAGGGGGAGCCGGCCCCCGCTGGGGACTCTCCTGGCCTGTCTTCCCCGCTGTGACCCACGCTGAGACACGATGTGGACGCAGTTGAAGATGCGCCGCCACTTCCCAAGAGGACCAATGGCCCAGCATCCAGCAGGACCAGGTCTTAGAGTCAGGGCGTGGCGATTTTAAGGGGAGAAGCTATGCCGTTTGGCCAGGGCAGCAGCCCCTGAGCCCAGCTCCTGGAGCTCGGCCCTGAAGGGTGACAGGGACAAGACTGCCACAAGGACAGGCCATCACCCCACCCCAATCTGCTCTGGACGCTCTGACCCGCCCGCTGAGGGGCCGCTGGGCGACAGGATGGTGACAGAGGCCGGTGGGGGACACTTCTGCACAGGTGTCTCGCTCAGCAGAAGGTGGCAGGTGGGGAAACAGCCTGAGGAGGACGCCTGAGGGCCATTGCAGTACTGCAAGTGGGGAGAGGCGGTGGCTTTTGGGGGGTGGGTGCTGGGGATGGGACCCAGGGCCTCACACATGCTAGGCAAGCGCCTCACCCCTGAGCTACAGCCCCAGCCCTGGGAACTTCTCAGGGCAGGGGGGGCTCGGGCAGGCAAATTTCAGCAGTCAAACTACATCTGTCAGTGAGAGAATACAACAGGGTAGAAAAAATGTTTTCTACGCTAGGGAGCTTTGAAAAGCATATGAGGAAGTGTTTCTGTAGGACCTAATATTCCTCTGGCTTGTGATAATTATTATTACACGTGTATCTTGAATCCTTCCATAGGGAACTGGGATCTGATCAACACCTGTTGCTTGCCCATGGTAAAGATGAGCGTTTTCAGATGTAGTTGTATAACCTCCCCCCCTTTCCCCTTTTTAAGACAAAATCACCCCTGGTGCGGTTTAGGTTTGATGAGCGTGTCACCCGCACACACTTCGTGAACACAACGGGTGTCTTCAGACCCGAGACAAACTCCTAGGAAGGCTCTAAGTTCGGGCTGGGAGGAATGACACAGCTCCAGCAGCAGGGGGCGCCATGCGCCAGGCTGTCTTCCACACACCGGCTTCCATTTAGCTTTTCCTTAACTGTCAACAGTCAACTTGGAACTTGATTGGGATGCAGGGGAGGGGCTGGGGAGCAGAGTTTCAGTTGGAGAGAGTTGCCCCCCCCCCTTTGGGCACTCTACCTCTGAGCTACATCCCAGCCCCTTTAAATTTTATGTCAAGACAGGGTCTTACTAAGTTGCCCAGGCTGTCCTGCAATTTGCAAACCTCCTGCCTCAGCCTCCCGAGTCGCTGAGATTACAGAAGAATGCCCCACTCCATGCCCAGCAAGATGAGTTTTGTGGCGGGAGGGTGGAGATAGTATCAAGACTATTTTACTGTATAGTCAAAAATCGTTAAGACAATAAGTTTTATGTTGTGTATTTTACCATGAATTTTTTTTTTTAATAAAGAAAAAACTGGAAGCTGCTTATAACAGTACAACAGGCTTGCTCATTTGCTAATTGTTTTTCAAAATATGCCTGTGGATTTGTGCTAGCATTTAATTTGGAGGGTGTGGGTAGAGTTTTAGGCCCCAGTCTTAATTATTTTAATCTCTCTTATGTTCCCCCTCCGAATCCTGAAAGTCTACAAGGTGTGCTGACTTAAAAAGCAAATGCCAGACTACAGAAACTTCTAGAGAAGTGTGAAGGCAAGAGGTATCCTGGGAAGAAACTCTTACAATGACTTATGATAGGTCAAGAGCTTTCCAAACATTACTTCACTGAACCCTACGCAATCCGCAATCCGGGGAGAGCTGCCTTCTTCTTTGCTCCTCGGGGATGAGGCCAGAAGCTACAGGCCACCTGTTGGTAAAGGTGGAGCCGAGACTTTAACCCAGGCCTTGGGACTCGACCCCCAAACCTCGCTCTCTCCCTATTTCTGGGATTTGCTAGGGCGCTGGAACACCGCACTGGTAAGAGAAAGTTGTGAACTGTTCAGTTACCTTTGGTCCTTTTCTTCATCCCCCACGCACAAGAGAGTCATTTTCTTCCCTGGATGAAGGGAACAATGAGGCAGCAGTCTCCACCTCAGGGCCCCGGGGGTGGGGCTGCCAGAGACAAAGCCTGAAACAGGCGGCCTTTGTCCCCGACAAAGGCTCAGCATGGTACCAGGGCTGGAACAGGCCCCCGGATGGCTGAGTGACAGCCAGGACGCTCCAGGGCGAGTTCTGAGAATAAGTTTAGCAGCAGGAAGGTGGCTCTAGGTCATTCCTAGGAACAGGGCCCTCTGGGGCAGGGCCCGGGGGACAGAGGGCTTTGCCTGTCACGGCCTGGATTCTGCGCTTGCTTCCTAGCACAGGAGGAGGAGTCCGGTACTAACACGCTCTGCTGGGGTGCTTTTTGTTTGAAAAATGGGGTGTAAGAAGGAGAGGAGCTGAGAGCCAGGAGTGGCAGGACATTTGAGAACCTCTAATTAAACATGGCAAGTCCCAAGAAGAGACGCTGAGCAGTTCAGCCTGACGTGGAAGGTGAAATTGGTCCTTAACTTACAAGAAAAGCCTCCTAACTGGGGAAACTGAGGACTTGAGAGGCATTGCCAGCCCAGACAGGCTGCTGACTGCTAGGCGGGGGCGTCTGTCCTGGTGCGTCTGCCTTTATCTGCCCGTAGAGCCTAAGACACTGTAAATACCTCTGTGTCTGTGACCTTGCTGCCTTTCAGGGGTGGGGGCAGGGCTGGGGCTCTTCACTTTTCCAGAAGGTGCTGCCTCTGCGGATCTGTCCAGCGTGAGCCACACAGATAGCATGGGGGGGGGGGGGGCCGCCCCTGAGATGGGTCATCTATCACAGGGAGGACTAGCAGAGTTTTCTGCCAGCTCTCTTCCCTTCCTGGGTGGGTCTCTGGGGCCTGCGGTTCTGAAGCCTTAGGACCATGATGCTCTAAATACTGAACACCTTCTTCTTTAGCTCTGCATGTCCCACTCCAGGATGGCACCTGTGTGTCCCCTGGCCTCCAGCAGGCGGTGAACCCTGACAGAGACAGGCAGCTGTGATCCGATCCCATGCCCGGAATCCATGAAGCACTAGGAAGACCCTGGAGCTCATTCTGACAGGAAGGAGAAGAAGCCCTCTCTGCCCTAAAAGACAGTGACCGTGACCTCTTTGAAGTCACAGAACCAGGGACATTTAAAAAGGAACTAATGAAAACATTTCAACATGTGTGGATAAAAGGCGTGATCTACTAGTGCCAAAGAACCTAGAAGGAGGCTGGAAAGCTCTCAAGAGAGAAATTCCCAGAAAAGAGGCCACGAGAAGGGAGAGAAGCACTCCGAGGTGGCATGGCTTCCTGGCGTGGAGAAGTCTCCGTTGCCTACCGGCTCCTGCTACCTGGAGTGGCAGGCTCAGACCAAGTCTAGCACGGCTGCCTTCAAAGGCCCCAACTCCTGGGTGAGTCCAAGGCGGTGCTAACGTGCCCGATGTCCCTAAAAGCAAGGACCTGGCGCTGGGGGCGCAGGTGAGGGACACCTGTCCCTACCTGGAGAGGCTGGGAAGCAGGCACCTTCCAGCCAGGAAAAAAAAAAAGACCAGGCATTTGAGGAGGCAGAGGCGGCAGGAGCAGCAGCAGCTGATGGCCCAGCGCAAGGTGCCACCCCACACAGAGCACAGGAGGTGGCCCAGGTGGAGTGTGAGGATGATGGAGGGTGTCGGGGTGAGGGGGGCATTTCCTAGTTGGCCCTGGGCGGGGGCGGCAGCTGATAGAGTGGGATGCATAGGGACAGAGGCACCGAGTAAGAGCGAGGTCAGCACGGGGAGCGCGAGCCTGCTGAACCGGCACAGGAGCTCAGATCAAAAAGGGGCTGCAGAAAACACGCTCCAAGTAAGAAGAGAAGGCAGAGACCAGCCAGGCCATGCCTGCCTGCCTGCCTGCCTGCGTCTGCATCTCCACAGGGGGGCGCTGTGCCTCGACCCTCCCACATGCGGGTGGAAGTTTAGCTGCCTGTGAACAGTGTTGGGCGGCGGGGCCTTTAGGAGCTGTTAACGTATGGATCCCGTTACTGCAGGAGTGGGGTCCTTACAAAAGGACAGCTCAGCCCCTGTCAGCCCCTCCCGCCTCTCTCCCCCTCCTCAATTTGCTCTCTGCCAGGGATGGTGCAGCGGTGGGGCCCTCTCAGATGCCAGCCCTCCACTGTGGCCTGCTCAGCCTCCAGCACCAGGAGCAATAAATCCCTGGCCTTCATAAATGACCCAGTCTGTGGTATTCTGTTACAGCAGCACAAAACAGACTACAACGACAGAGGAGTATCTGAAAACTAGGGAAGAAGCTGGACATGGTGGCGCACGCTTGTAATCCCAGTACTTGGGAGGCTGAGACTGGAGGATCCGAGTTTGCGGCCAGCCTCAGCTACTTAGTGAGGCCCTCTGCAACTTAGTGAGACCCGGTTTCAAAATAAAAAATAGGACTGGGGGAGTAGCTCAGAGGTAGAATGCCCCTGAGTTCAACCCCCAGTACCGCAAGAAACAAATAAACAAAACTAGGGAAGGTGTGCAGACTTGGTTAAGAGGGACCTGAAGACCAAAACAGGCGAGAGGGAGGCAACCTTCTGCGGTAACTTGAAACGCACGGAGGCTCTGCTCACTAACGCCGTGGTGAAGGACTCGGACGTGACCGAGAAAGCGCAGTGACGCCAAGAGCCCCGAGTGTGGCAAGGATTCCAGAGAGGATTCCAGAAGGGTCAGTCTTGACGGCCACTGAACAGAGTCAACTGGATCTGAGTGGGGCTCACATTTATCCCGTGACAGTGCCATGTGGCTAATTAAAACAGTAACAACAAAACAATGTAGCCTTGGGCTGAATTAATGAAAATTATGTCAAAACTGGACAACTGAGCCAGGCATGGTGGTGCAGTACTTTATAATCCCAGTACTTGGGAGGCTGAGACAGGAGGATCGCAGGTTCAAAAGCCAGCCTTAGCAACTTAAGGAGGTTCTCAGCAACCTAGCGAGACCCTGTTTCCAAATAAGGAATAAAATTGGGCTGGGGATGTAGCTTGGAGATGGAATGCCTCTGGGTTCAATCCCCAGTACCAAAACAAACAACAAAAAACTAGACAACCCTAACCCGTTAGACATGGCTAAGTCAGACCTGATGTAGAGCTTGTGTTCCATGATCCCAGGGGAGATACAATGTAAAACAGAAAAGGAGGGCTGGGTGCTGTGACACAGGCCTGTATCCTAGTATGTGGGAGGCTGAGGCAAGAGGACTGTGGGTTAGAGGCCAGCCTCAGCAACTTGGTGAGACCTTGTTTAAAATAAAAAAAAAAAATAGGGCTGGGGATGTAGTTTAGAGGTAGACCACCCCTGTATTCAATCCCCAGTACAAAATAAAAAGGGGAAAAAGGAACGTGCTTTTGCAAAGACAAAGGGATGAGGAGGCCGTGATCGTCTGCGCTCTCTGCTGTAGAAGTAGGATTCCCTCTCGGCAGCCCTTTAGACCTTGGATGCTGCCGTCTACTTGTTCTAAACACTGGCGACGTGTATCAGGAGCAAATGGGCTCCCGGACGTCTGTGGCATTTACAAGGTCTCTAGAGAAGGGCCTTTCCTGACTGAAACCCTGAGCAAAATGTCTCTACGACCCGCTTTCCTTCACAGTGGTTCCCCTTGGGCCGGAGGGACACATCCCAAGACCCTTAGTGACTGCCAGAAATCGTGGATGGTATCGAACCCTACACACGCCGTGTTCTTTCCTGTGCGCACATGCCTATGGCCAAGTGTAATTTAGAGATTAGCAACAATGATTAGTAACAAAATTTGATCAACTATAACACACTGTAATAAAACTGAAAACATCCTATTGTACCGTAGTCCCCCTTCTTCTTGGGAAGATGAGATGAGATGATGCCTGGGTGATGAGATGCAGGAAAGGAATGTGAGCATGGTGACAGAGTTAGGATACTGAGTACTTGGATATGCCGGGATTTGTGGCACACGATTGTAATCCAAGTACTTGGGCTGAGACAGGAGGATCGTGGGTTCGTGGCCAGCCTCGGCAATTTAGCAAAGCCCCCTGCAACTTAGTGAGACCCTGTTTCAAAAATTAAAAAAAGAGTGCTTGCATGCAAGCGTGTGATGTCAAAACAACTAATCTGAAAGCGGAGCTGGCTACTAACGGGCGGGTAACGCATACAGCGTGGATCTGGACCAGGGAAGGTTCACGTCCTGGGCAGGATGGGGTGGGGCAGCGTGAGGGTTTATTACACTACCCAGAATGGCACACAATTGAAATTTATGAATTGCTTATTTCTGGAATGCTTCCATCTCATATTTTTGGACTGTAGTAACCACAGAAAGTAAGTCTGTGGGTAAGGAAGGACTGGACTTTATTTTGCTCTCAAGCAAATGTTAGTACCTGCAGTGGCTGCATAAAGGCTAAAGATATACTCTGTCCCTGATGCCTACAAACGGGAAAGACACTTTTTCTGGTAATGGGTGTGAGTAAATGAAGGATCTTGAGATGAGATTATCACGGCAGGCCCCATGTGCTTTCACCAGGTCCTCATAAGAAAGAGACAAGGGAGGGTGACTGACACACAGAGGAGGTCGCGGCCACCTGGTGACAGAGGCGAGGAGGGGAGTGAGGTGGCCACGGAGCACCAGGGCCCCGAGTGCTGGAGGAAGCCAGGATGGATCTTCCCCAGGCCTTCCAGCATGACCGCGTTCTGGCGGGATCTTGACCTCGGCCCAGGGAGTCCAACTTGGACTTCTGCCCCTACACTGTGAGATGGTATGTGTCCTTTGTCTTAAACCACCAAGATAACTTGTGGCAGTTAGAGCGGCGCCCGGAGATGAACACTGTACCCACGCCATCACGTGTGTTTATATAATATTGACTGACTTCCCCATTACAAGACCAATTTCACAAGGAAAGTCACAGAGTGTGTGTGTGTGTGTGTGTGTGTGTGTGTGTGTGTGTGTGTGTGACCGTGGCAGGCCCGGCACCTTGCACGTGGGCGGTCTCAGACGTCTCAGGGGTGAGTGTGTGAGTGAGTACGCATGTGCAGCCTCTCTCTGGGTGACCCTGACCACCCACAGAGTATCTCTAGGTATTATTAGTCCCAATGGCATCGTCCGTGTCACGGCCTGGCAGTGCCTACGTTGTCCCCATCTGTGTGAGACACAGCGGCCTTGGGGAGACTGGAAGGAGCCAGAAGCCATGCTAGTGTGGGCACAGAGAACAGAGGCGAGGAGGACTTTTTGTTGTTGTTGTTGTTGTTTTGGTACTGAGGATTAAACCCAGGGACATTCTACTTCTGAGCTACATCCTAGCCTCTTCCCCCACTTTAAAAAAAAAAAAATTGAAGCAGATCTCATTAAGTTGCTGAGGGTCTTGCTAAATTGCTGAGGCTGGCCTCGACCTCCGATCCTCCTGTCTCAGCCTCTGAAGTACTGGGATTATGAGGAAGACATTCTTAGAAAGTGTTCGCACAGCTCAGGGAACAGCGGTGCCCCACGGGATCCAGGCTTCCCACACGCACATGGGTGTTCTTTCTAGTCTGCAGACTCCGAAAATGCAAACATGCTTCGCAGGCCTGGGAACGACGTACAATCTGCCCTCACTGGCAATTTCTGCTCTTTGGTTGGTGCGTGCGATTCCGTCAGATGTCTGATCAGGGGGCTGAATGTGTTCATTCCCACTCTCTGCGCTCACTGTGGCTGGATGGGTAAGTGCTGCCTCTGCATCGGCAAGGTGGCTGAGGGCTGGGGCGAGGAGGCGGCGACAGGGAAGGGTGAGGCCACTGAGGGCCAGCCGCCGTGGCTGCAGGGAGGAAAGCGTGCTTCGTGCATGCAGGAAGGTCTGTCAACTGGAGGCATGGACACATCATCTGATAAGGCACCGTTAGAGCAGCCCAGAAAAGTCGGTAAGATTTAAAAGGACGGACAGACAGATGGACACACACACACACACACACAGCATAAATTATTCCCCGGCATCACACATGACACTCGCCACCCTGTGTCGGCGCTTACAGATCTGCCGGGCACTCCACCAAGCACTGAGTCGCTAAGTGACCCCCTCTGTCACTGTTGTTTGTGGTACTAGGGATTGAACCTGGGGTGTTCCACCTCCAAGCTACAGACACCTCCAGCCATTTTTTTTTCCAGTAGTGGAGATTGAACCCAGGGGCATTCTACCTCCGAGCTACTCCCCTAGCCCTATTTTTTATTCTTTATTTTAAAACAGGTTCTCACTAAATTGCGGAGGGACTCACTAAGTAGCCGAGGCTGGCCACAAACTGAGATCCTCCGGTCTTAGCCTCCCAAGTACTGGGATTACAAGCGTGCACTACCATGCCCAGCTTGACATTTTTATTTTGAAACAGGGTCTCACCAAGTTACTGAAAGTCTTGCTAATTGCTAAGGCTGGCCTCAAACCCTCGATCCTCCTGTCTCAGCCTCCCAAGTACTGGCATTACAGGCGTGCACCTTGCTAGCTGTTACTCCTTTTATGTCTTTATAAAGTGAGTCATTCTTATCATCTCCACGTGGCAGCTGAGGAAACAGGCTTCAGCTTGGAAGTGACTCTCAAAGCCCCTCAGCTGGCAGCGGTGGAGCTGGGATTTGGCCCCAAGGCTCCAGGGCCCACATTCATAAGCACCATGCTGTGCAGCCCTAAATTCAAGATTGAGCTAAACCCTCTGCCCTGCCCCCCGCCCCATCAAATCAACAGAGGGTGGTCAGTGGAGAGCCCCACGGCCACCCAGTGTGACCAGCAGCCCCGCGTCTGAACTGTCTCCAGTTTCAAGGCCGGGGCCTTCTGAGATGAGATCAGAGGCCCTAGTGAGAGGGCACAGCCCTCTGGAAACTTCTTTGAGGTAACAGTCAATCCATTCTTCAAGCACATTAGTTAAGAGTCCTCGCTGGGCTGGATTACAGACTGCTGACAAGCGTCATGCCATCTGGCACCTGGTTAATGGCAAGCCAGTTTGCGAGGCACTGCTATTTGCCACACGTGCTGTCTCTTGGCAGCGTGTTGTGGTTCTTTTGGGCTTGCACTGGGCTCAGAAGGGATGGAAGGATCCCCTGCATAATTTATTTCCTCCCTCTTCCATCTCTCCCTTCCTTGGTACTGGAGATTGAACCCAGGGGCATTCTACCTCCAAGCTACATTCTCAGCCCTATTTTTTACTCTGTATTTTGAAACAGGGTCTCACTAAGTTGCGGAGGGCCTCACTAAGTAGCTGAGGCTGGCCTCGAACCCGGATCCTCCAGTCTCTGTCTCCCAAGAACTGGGATTACAAGCATGCGCCACCACACCTGGCTCCTATTTAATTTTGAAATAGGATCTTGCTAAGTTGCTGAGGATCTCATTATATTGCTGAGGCTGTCCTCGAACCTGCAATACTGCTGTCTCAGCCTCCCAAGTACTGGGATTACAGGGTGTGCCCTCATGATTGACCCCCAGAATCATTTCATGGCACCACTTGAACCCTGAACGAGGTGGGCCGATTGCCCTAGGACTGGGAGTTGGCGGGGAGCCATTGCAGAGCAAATGAGAGTCTGGCAAAGGCCTTTCTCGAGATGAAAGTGACCCTGCTCCCCAGGGGGCTGCTCCAGGTGGCCATTCTCAGGGCTGCCCGCGCTGCAGGACACAGCCAGGCCCCAGCCGGGGGCAACCAGGAAACCCCTCTGCGTGCCCGAGACAGGCTCCTGAGTTCTGCCCTCTCACCTGGGCAGCCACACACCAGGGCCAGAGAGGACGCAGCTCCTCTGTGTGTATTTCACAGCTGGCTGGCAGAACCAGCCTCGTTGGGAGTTTTTGAGATAATTCACAATAGAATAGTCTGCGATAGTTTGTCCAGTGGGCTTTGCTGGGCTTCCTACCTGCTTCATGCAAGTAAATCAGGCAGCCAGGAAAAGTGCCCCCAGGTGCAGCAGAGTGCCTGAGCCCCCAAGAGGTGCTGAACTCCACCATCTGTCCTCCGCTGCCGCAGCTGTCTGGCCAGGAATTGCGGGTGGGGCCTGGCTGGAGCCCCCCTGGCGGGGGGGGGGGGGCGGGGGGGAGCTAAGGTCAGCTCCCTACACACGGAACGCCAGCCATGTGCCCCGGACTGGTTCTGGGCTTTTTTTGCATTTAAGCTGAGCTAATAAAAACAAGTTTTCAAACAGCCAGAGTCCTAAGGCATTTTTCCTGAAGTGTGTTAATGAGGCCCTCTAAGCTCCTTTGCACTGTGTGGAGCAAGGGCCTGTGGTGGACCAGCCTCCCTGCCTCCCTCCGCTCGGGGGCCAGTGAAATGCGGAAGGGCACAGCTGAGGAACTCGTGGGGAGGACAGCCCAGGCCTGAGGGGCTGGGTGCAGCACTGAGCAGCCCTGGGATAAATACACCCTCAGGGCAAAGGTGGGTACTGCTCAAGTGAAAACAAGTAACTTTATGGGTTTGAGCGTGTCCCTGGTGGTTCGGGTGTTGAGAGTTTAATTGTCACTGAGAGGGAGGAAACTCAATCTGACTGTGGTGTTGGAAGGTGGGGCCTTTGGGGATGATTAGGATTTGATAAGGACGTGGGGCGGAGCCTCAACAGAATCCTGGTGCTTTATAAGAGGAGAGAGCTGTGGACACACACACATGCACGCACGCACACAGCATCTCTCCATATGACAACTTGCACCGCCTCAACACGGCCAGCAAGAAGACTGCCATCACCAGGTGGGGGCCCTTGACCGCCCATGAGCCAAAGAAACCTTTTCATTAAAAGTTATTAAGTGCGGCTTCCACCGCAGGGGACTCCAGGGTCCTTTCCCAGCCTGCACCTTGGTGTCTGACTCCAGAACACCAAAGATGAGACAATGCCTTTCTGTGCTAAGCCATCCCCCTGCGGTGCTGTGTTTCAGCAGCCCTGGCAAACTAGTACATGACCTTTCTGAGAGAAAGGAGTCTTCTTTTCATCACCTAAGGCTGCAGGGACTGATTAACCAGACTTTTAACTATCCAACTCTCTTACTTTGTTTTTAAATAGTTTACAGAAGACGTCTCTGCTGTTTGATTTCCGGATTCTCCCTGTGAATAGAAGACATGCAGAGAAGTCCTAAGCAGGCACACAGCACTACGCCTGCACCTATGTGCTTCCTGGTATCTTTGCTGATGGATTTTGCGGGGCATTCTACCTCCAAGCTATACTCCCAGCCCCTTTTAGTTTTTATTCTGAAACAGGGCCCCTCTAGGTTGCTGTGAGTCTTGCTATGTTGCTGAGGCTGTCTTTGAACCTGCAATCCTGTCTCAGTCTCCCAAGTGCTGGTATTACAGGCGTGCTGTCATGCCTGGCTCAACATCTGCATTTTGGCAGACATATCTCAACCTGTAACAATCAGAATACAAGGTCCTAGGTTGTGGCCTCCCTGCAATCCCTCACTGACTGCAGAAGGCAAGAAGATGCAGAGTGAAAACCTACTTCAACCTTCTTTAAAGAACTAGATCCTTTAAAGCCGGACGTGGTGGCACACGCTTGTAATCCCAGCATTTGGGAGGCTGAGACAGGAGGATCCGGGTTCGCAGCCAACCTGAGCTGCCTAGTGAGGCACTCCGCAACTTAGTGAGACTTGGTTTCAAAATAAAGAATAAAAAATGGGGCTGGGGGTATAGCTCGGAGGTAGAATGCCCCTGAGTTCAATCCCCAGTACCGCCAAAAAAAAAAAAGAAAAAAAAAAAAAAGAATAAAAAATAGGGCTGGGGGTGTAGCTCGGCGGTAGAATCCCTTGAATTCAACCCCCAGTACTGCAAAACAAACAAACAAACAAAAAGATCCTTTAAAGATGTAGGAATTAGACCAGAAACATTGCCAACTGCTATTAGAAAACATAGGGCCAAGACTCCAACATACAGGTGTAGGCCGCAACTTCCCTGATAGGATTCCTATAGCTCAGGAAATAATACCAATGATCAATAAATGGGATGGTATCAAACTAAAGAACTTCGGTACAGCAAAGGAAACAACAGCATGAAGAGAGAGCCTACAGAAGGGGGAGAAAATCTTTGCCTGTTACTCTTTTGATAGAGAATTAATATCCAGAATATATAAAGAACTCAAAAAAGACTTCACACACACACACACACACACATACACACACACACACATACATACACACACACACCAATCAATAAACGGGCTAATGAACTCAACACAATTCTCAAAAGAAGTGCAAATGACCAACAAATCTATGAAAAAAAAATGTTCGACATCCTTATGCCACAAGGGAGATGCAAATCAAAACTATACTGAGATTCCATGTCATTCCCATCAGAATGGCAATCATCAAGAATACAAATGACATTAAATGCTGGCGAGGATGTGGGGAAAAGGGAACACTTACGCACAGATAATGGAAATGTAAATTAGCACAGTACAGTTCCCTCAAAAAACTAAATATGGAACAACTACATGATCCAGCGATACCAGTCTGAGTATTTATCCAAAAGAATTAGAGTGAGCATACAATAGTGACACAAGCTTACCCGTGTTTACAGTAGCACAATTCACAAAAGCCAAATTATGAAACCAACCAAGGTGTCTGTCAACCTGTGAACTAGTAGGGAAAGTGTGGTACGTATACAGCAGGGTTATACTCCTCCTTAAAGGAGGAGGAAAGTGTGTCATCTGCAGGGAAATGGACGGAACTGGCGAGCACCACGCTAAGTGCAAGAAGCCAGACTGAGAAAGACAAACATGTGGTTTCTGTCTGTGGAAGCTAGAGGGGAAAAAGGAAAAAAAAGATCTCATGAAAACGGAAGGGAGGGGGGGCTGAGGGAGGGAGGGGGGGACATCGAGAGGTACTAGGGATCAAATTATGTTATGAGCATGTATGAATATGCCAAAATGAAGCCCATCTTCTGTATAATTAATGTGCAAAAAAATAAACAAAATACCAAACCAGACTCTTAAGTACTCAGATAGCCTTGTTTGAGGCAGTGCAGCTGGAGAGTACCCTGGCAGGCTCCCTCCTCCGCCTTAAGTGACAGTCACCCCCCCCCCCCCCCCCCCCCCCCCCCCCCCCCCCCCCCCCCCCCCCCCCGCAAGTGGCCTCCATATCTTGAGGGTGAGGGAGGCCAGTTCTTGGACAGCCAACAAGATGCAGTGTAGGGTTCCTGGCGGCTCCACACTCTGGCCTGATCTACACATGGGTATACAAAACCTGGTGAGAGCTACAGTCCACATCTGCAGTCTCTCTCCCTTGCCTTCTTGATTTGGTACTGGGGATCGAATCCAGGGGTGATCTATCACCAAGCTACATCCCCAGGCTTTTTTTTTTTTTCCTGTTTTGGGTCAGGGTCCTGGTAAGCACTGCCCCAGCTGGCCTTGAACCTGTGATCCTCCTGCCTCAGTCTTCTGAGTGGCTGGGCTTACAGGCGTGTACTGCCTACACCTTCCTTCTTTTTTTCTTTTTCTTTTTTTATTGGTGCATTGTAATCATACATCTTTGTGAGGTACAAACTGGTAAAGGCATACATGCACACTTCTCTCATTTAAACCTTCTTTAATTCCTGCCCTACACCCTCGCCCTCTCTCCTTCTCAAGTTCAGTTTAGTGATTGACTTTGATATGTTTATGAAAGTACATCATGTGCATTAGGGTGCCCCCCCCCCATCAGCTTCAGTTAAGTCACCTTCTTTGCTCATCTAAGGTTTCTCCTTCATCGGGAGTCCCTCTTATGTCCCACTTTCTCCCTAGCTGCTGCCTATTAGGGAGAGCATAGGATTTTTTACTTTTTGTGACTGACTAATCTCACTTAGCATAATCTTTTCCTTCTTGAAAGAGGTGAGCCCACCAAAAATCAACCTGTGGAATAACTGATTGGGCCAACCAACGGTTTATCAAATTGATTGATTTCTCTAAGAACCTGTCTCTCTTACAATCTCATGAAGTTTATAGTAACTTGCGCTGGGAAAGACTGGCAGAGCCTGGAGAATTGTGAGGGGCGCAGGGCCTCCGGCTCCACATTCTCCCTCTCTGTCTGCACCCCACCTCTGCCATTCTGTCCATCTTTCAGGCTTTCCCCCTGCTCCTGACCTTCATGCCGCTCTGTCTCTCTGACAGGCAGCCTCTCTTCCTTGCTCCTTGCTCTCCCCCTCTCTGGGCTTGGCACCCCGGGTGCTGGGATGGCTGTGCAGGCTGTCCACTGCACAACAGTGCCCCGCTGGCTCAGCCTGCCAAGATCCATCTGGACGGACGCCCATTTCCATTGTGTTCAAAGGGCTCGGGAGGCCTCGGCTGCGCCCAAGCCTGCGCTCTGGACAGATTCTTCTCCACTTCTGAAGCAGAGGGGACCTCGCTCTTGGCACCAGCTCCCCAAAGCTAAGGCAGCAGGGAGCCTGGGAAGAGAAACACCAACTGCTCTTAAAATGCCATTTGTGAAGTCGAAATGAAGACAGGAAACGTCCCCATTTAACATGGTTTGTTATGAGCTTCTGAAAGAGTTTTTTTAAAAAATGTGCTTTGGGGATCTTGGCAACTGTGGTGACTTTAGCAGCCCAATCTGCTGGCTCTTACCAAGGGCCTGCCATCCAGGAGCAGGGTGGTCGGTCACCTCATCGGGGCACCTTGCCTCGCCAGCAGTGCTGCTGGGAAGACACGTCTGCCCGGGGCTAGCATTTGTGTTTTACTCTTAGAGTCGAGGAGGGCCCATGATGGATGTCACAGGGGTTCCCCCCGTCTTCACTCCTACCTCTGCTGTTCTGCCGCTTCTTACAGTCTCTTCCCTTCTCCTGACTTTCCCGCCACTCTGTCTCTCTGATATTCAGCCGCTCTCCCCTTCCTGGTCCTTGCTCTCCCCCTTCCTCTGACAGAAGAGAGTTCTTACAGAAGTTTCTAGAAGTTTAGTGCTGCTCCCTCCTGGGAGCTCATCGCTACCACCCTTCTCCACTTCCAATTCCCAGGCTGTCTCCCGAGACAAGGTGGCCTTCTGGAACACTGATTATCACTGGGCTCACCGTCAGGCACGTCAGCACCAGAGGGCGGCTCTCCTGGCAGGTTCTGCTTCCTTCCAAATGGCTGCACTCGGTGTGTATTTTTGGACTGTGCTGTCCTTCATCTCAAACAGCAGCTTGGCCCTCTGCAGTCACCTTGCTGACCTCGGTCCCCACTGCGTCCACGCCTCCTGGCAGCTGAGGGGATTCACTTGCATGTGACCATCTACTGGTTTTTTTTTTTTTTTTACCTTGGTACTGGGGATTGAACTCAGGGGCATTCTACCTCCAAACTATACCCCCAGCCCTATTTTTTATTCTTTATTTGGAAACAGGGTCTCACTATGTTGTGGATGGCCTCACTAGGTAGCTGAGGCTGGCCTCGAACCCAGTTCCTCTGGTCTCAGCCTGGAGCAGGACACTAATGAGAATGTGGGAGTGGGAATAGAATACTCTACCATTTCTCTACCCTGCACTCCTGAATTCACTTCCTCTCCCAACTGGGCCAAAGACGTTTGCTGCTTTTCTTGAAACCCAGTGACTAAAGACAAAAGCTTTTGTGTAAGAATATGAGGGCAGAACCAACCTTTGTAGTAGGAGAGATACGCTCAATTTAAATTGAAAATCTGTCATAGGGAATAAATATATATATGTCATTGTAGCACACTATAACATCCGTCTCTGACTGTCAAAAGTGACAGAGTTGCTGGGCCTGGGGGCTCACACCTGTAATCCCAGTACTTGGAAAGCTGAGAAGGAGGATCGAAGATTCAAGAGCAGCCTCAGCAACTTAGCGAGACTCTCAGCAACCTAGCAAGACCCTATTTAAAACAAAACATGAAAAGGACTGGGGTGTAGCTTGGAAGTAGAATGCCCCTAGTTTGAACCCCCAGTATAAAAGAGAAAGGAAAGGAGGGATGGAGGAAGGGAGAAAGTGATGGAGTCATATTTTTCACAGGCAAAGTCAGATATTGAACCCACGATGCCAGGGCCTGAAGAATGAGCCATTTCTAAGAAAATGGATGAGTTTTTGTTCTAGGCAGTATATGTTTTCCCTTGAAATGCAATACCATCATTGACTCATCAAGAGTGTGCAGGGTCACGGGTGAGCACTCTCAGAGGCCGGGGACAAGAGCTAGCTTCCCCAGAGGGCTGAGCACAGGAGACGGTGCTCAGGGTGGGGGAGGAGCAGCCTGTAGCTCAGTGAAGACGAAGCACTCGGCCCCTGAGGGTTTCGGGGCCCTCTGCTGCCTTAATTGCCACATTAAGATGTTTTAGAAGAAAACGAAAACAGACTCGATTAACTGGCCTCTTAAAAGTAGGACAGACTGAGCACAAAGGAAGAGACTGTCACGAAGGGCGGTGAATTCCTGACCCCCCACTCCTCCTGTGGTCAGGAACTGAGGATCCAGGGACTTACTGTACTGTCTGGTGACTGTGCCCCTCCTGTGTGTCAGGCAGGGTGACGGGCACAGGGACTAAGTCACTGATCTGCCTTAGGAAGCTCAGAGCCCAAGAGCAGCAACGAGTGCACAGAAGTATGAGAAGTGCTATAAAAAGGTGAGCAGGCATTCCAGCGACAGCTTAATGCTCCCTTTAGAAACGTCCTGCTTGATATTTCCCATGTGCCTTTTTATTTATTTATTTACTTATTGATTTACTTATTGATTTACTTATTTATTTATTTATTTATTTATTTATTTATTTATTTATTTATTTATTTGTACTGGGGTTTGAACCCAGGAGCATTCTACCTCTGAGTTCCACCCTCAGTCCTATTTTTTATTCTTTATTTTGAAACAGGGTCTCACTAAGTTGCAGAGAGCCTCACTAAATAGCTGAGGCTAGCCGTGAACCCTGATCCTCCAATCTCAGCCTCTCAAGTACTGGGATTACAAGTGTGCGCCACCACACCTGGCTTATTTTTTTTTTTTTTTTTAATTTTGAAATGGGGTCTCACTAAGTTGCTGAGGGCCTTGCTAAGTTGCTGAGGCTGGTCTGGAACTTGCGACCCTCCTGTCTCTGCCTCCCAAGTACTGGGATTACCTAAGTGCACTACCACACCCAGCTTCTACTATGGTTTTTAATGTTGAAGAAACCACAATTTCGTCAGTCTGGTGTCCAGTGCCCGGGACTGGAGCTCTAAGGAACAATATTCATTGCTATTCTTTGGGAACATCACAGTTCACAGGGCAGGCCCCTGCAGGCCGAGCTCTAGCCAGTTCTATTACAGGTGCTTTGACTGGTCACTTGTCCTGGTGGAGTCGCTCCCTGCTCTGAGAAATGACAGCTTCTGACTGGTTCATCTCCAGGTTCCTCTCCAAGAGAGAAATCTGAGAGTTCTGTTTCTAAGGTAAAAACTTATGGTGAGACACTTCCAGTTACAGATGGATTTCAATCTAGGGTGAGAATAATTAAATACATAAAAGCTCTACCTGGGAGATGTAAGTAAGCATTTTCCAGTCATCATTTCAAAATAAACTTGCTACAGAATAATATTTTGGGGGGGGGGTACTGGGGATTGAACCCAGAGGAATTCTATCTCCAAGCTACACCCCTAGCCCGATTTTTTATTTGGAAACAGGCTCTCACTAGGTTGCTGAGAGTCTTGCTAACTTACCAAGGCTGGGTTCAAACCTGCGATCCTCCTGTCTCAGTCTTCCAAGTACTGGGATTACAAGCGTATGCCACCACGCCTGGCTTAATTTTTTTTAAATTTTATTTATTTATTTATTTTTTTGGCGGTACTGGGGATTGAACTCAGGGGCATTCTACCTCTGAGCTATACCCCCAGCCCTATTTTTTATTCTTTATTTTGAAACAGGGTTTCACTAAGTTGCAGAGTGCCTCACTAGATAGCTGAGACCGGCCTCGAACCCGATCCTCCAGTCTCAGCCTCCCAAATGCTGGGATTACAAGCGTGCGCCACCACGTCTGGCTTAATTTTTATTTTTTTAATTTCACTGCTTCTTTTGAAGACCTCACTATTTTCCCCAGGCCAGGCTCGAACTTGAGATCCTCCTACTTCAGCCTCCCAAGCACCTGGGGTTAGAAGTACTGCCACCATGCCTGGCAGAGTAACTTTTTTAGAGGTACAAATTATTACCTGTGAGCCACGAGAGGAGACTGTCCTCGTCCCAGTGCAGTAGAGGTCCCTATCGCACTGGCCTGGAGTCTAGCTGTAGGGGACGGGAAGGAGCTAAGCCTCGGGTGGCCCAGCCCTCAGCAGCCCAGAGCGGCCGGCTGCCCACCCGGATGAAGTCCAAGTCGCAGAACCTGGCTGCAGGCTCAGCTTTCGACTCCAGTCATCTAATGTACTCTCCAAATGCTGAGGTCTGTTCCTGGAATAGACACTTCTCTGTTTTTTCCTAAAATACTCCTTTGAACGGTTTCAAAGTTGTTCAGTGTTTTGCTAATATCTTCGGGAACTATGGAAAAACTTGTGCGCCATAGGAAGAAGGAATGCCAACAGAGGAACAGGGTTGCCTGGGGTCACGGGTCCCTGTCTAGCAGGCACGCGCAGTCACGAATTCCTCCCCAGCAAGAAGCAGTGGAAGAGGTTTAGGACACACAAGCCCTGGGCGCTGTTGGTGGCGATGGGCAGCTGAGGACACGAGGTGATGACTCAGTGGTGGCAGAGGTCTCTGTGTTGGCCTCTGTCTTCAGCTGTCCCTGGGGCGATCTATTCAGGTGTCGGGTCAGTGGATTAAATTGTAAGCTGCAAGCCAGGCGTGGTGGCGCACGCTTGTAATCCCAGGAGGCTGAGATAGGAGGATCGCAGGTTCATGGCCAGCCTCAGCTGCTTAGAGAGGCCCTCTGCAACTTAGTGAAACCCTGTTTCAAAATAAAAAAAATAAAATAGGACCAGGGGTGTGGCTTGGAGGTAGAATGCCCCTGGGTTCAATCCCCAGTACCGGGGAAAAAAAAAAAAAAGTAAGCTGCAAGCTTTGAAATGATGTCCATTAAAGGTTTACAATATTGGGGGGGGGGGCTTGATTTTAAAGCACTACTCTTAGGGCTTATCGGGCTAAATGGTTCTTATGATCATGGTAAGGACGAGAGACAGTGTTCCTGTTCTCAGCGTAACCCAGCGCCTGGAATGGCCTTCAGAACTCTAGTGGTTATTTATGATGACCGCTGCATATTCCCGGGCATTTCTGTGACATACTTTTATATGTACGTGAAATATTCTTCAAGACTTAATAGGAAATGCGCAGACACAACAACAAACAAGGAAAACTGGACTGAGTTCAAAAGGCTCCAATTTCATACTTCCAGCTTCTTCTCATCCATGACTACAACCCAAAGGGCACAGTCTTCCATGGAAGGTCAATGTTATAAACTACCTTAACTTCTGTACCATGTCCTTTGGATTAGAAAACAAGTACATATTTTCTCCATGTTTCTTGAATATCACCTTACACACCTGAATTGCCCAAGGGATCTGATAAAGGAAAAATAGGGGTAATTTTGTTTGGGTACTGAGCACTGAACCAGGAGCATTCTACCTCTGGGCTATCCCCCAGTTGTATTTTTTGGGGGGGGGGCAGGATCTTGCTAAGTTGCTAAGGGCCTCACTAAATTGCTGAGGCTGACCTCAAACCTGCAACCCTCAGGTCTCAGCCTCCCAAGTGCTGAGATTACATGCATGTGCCACAACACCCAGCTCTAAGTTGTTCACGTAAGGATGTGCACCCAGGCACTGACAGAGGCCACTGATGACTGACTGTCACCTCCCCCCTTGTTAATAGCTGTATCCTTGTCAGATAGATGGGGCTGGGGATCCAGCAGGGGCACCATAAATGTGACAAATCAATAACCTACATGAGCATGATTTACTTAGGAAAGCAACTTTTACTAGGGAAAAGAAAATAATGCCAGTTAAACTTGGGAAAAGGACAGGGATGGTTTAAAGTTACTGGAAATTAAATTTAGCAAGACAAGAGTACTATTCAAATGAAAGGCAAAGTCTCCCCTTCTGGATCACTTAAGGAGCGCGGAGGAAAGCGGAAAGTAGACTTTGATTCCTAGGTTCAGTGGCCTCATGAATAACCGTCATTCACAAGAAAGAAAATGTTTTGAAGAGGTTGTTAATTAATTGAGCATACCAACATACTACGGAATACAAGATTTCTTCCTTTAAAGTGGCAATTTCCCACTTTACAAAAACAGCGAGGGAGAGGGGAGAGAGAAGAGAGAGGGGGGGAGAGAAAGGAGGAGGAGGGCACGCGCCCGTCCCTTACCGTCAGAGACAAGGCCATGCAGACGAACGTGAACCTCTTGATGTGGGCGGCGGTGACCGTGTTGCTGCTGCTCACCAGTTTGTTGCTGGGGTTATTCTGGGGAAAGAGAACGGCAGTGATGACTGGGCTCTGGTTATCCTCGGCTGACCCCCGGGGACCTCAAAGAGCATCTTGTTTTATTTGATGTGCCTGAAGGATGGATTTCAAGTGACAGCTTGGAAGACAGCTGTCATGTCGGGTCTCTCTCAGACAGTTGTCAGGTTCCCAGACTGAACATTCACCAGAGCAAATTACGGGCTGATTGGATCCTCCGCTTGGCGCGGGGCTGCCCGCCTTGCTCTGCCGGGGGCCTTGGCTCCGAAGCAGCTCCCCGAGTCCTGTGTCCTGTGCCCCCTCCTGGCCCCTGCAGATGCTGTGCCTGGCCACTGGGTCACCTCCCTAAATATCACGCCCTGCTCGGTGACCTCTGGCACTTCTCTCCTCCCTACTGAACGTGAAGGGATTTAAATTCCCCCGGGCATTGAAGGCCCTGCTCAGCATGACCCGGGCCCACTTTCCCACGATTCTCCACCTGGATTCCAAACAGCTCCTCGCTGCTCCCCAACACGCCTGTGCTTTTGCTCCCCTTGGCGGATCGCCTGGCTCTCAAAGCACCCCTGTTCTAGGCTCATCGGTTCCCCAGAGCCTCTGGGACCTCTGCCTCCCAGGCTGTCCCTGGGCCTCGCTTAGGGTGGACCCTGCATCCTGGCAAATGTCCGAACCCCCATGCAGCTGTGCACCCGAGGTCAACCACCGTGAGTCTCACCCAGCTCTCTGGCCCTGAAGCACTTAGCCCAATCTTCCTTGCATAGAGGAGGTCCCCAAGGAGCATTTGCTACACTGGACTTTAAGTAAACACTGCAGGAGGCTCAGCTGTCCCCTTACAGGCCACTGATGCGAGGCTAGCTGAAGCTCTCCCAGCCCCACTGCCAGGCGCACGCGCACCCGACCCCACAGAACGCGCCTGCCCACTGCCAGGACAATCGGGGGAGGGAAGGAGCCTGCCTCGTTAGGGATCCAATTAGTCCCGGAGCTGACAAACAATCTACCACACCTGGCTCCACATCCAGCCTAATGAGGACACAGGTACAGCGATCCCAGGAACCTCGGGAAAGCGTGTGGAAATTAAATTTAGCGAGACAAGAGTGCTATTCAAATGAAAGGCAAAGTCTCCCCTTCTTGATCACTTAAGGAGCCCTGAGGAATGCTGGAGGTAGACTTTTTTATTCCTAGGTTCACTGGCCTCATTAAATAAGCATCATGCACAGTTAGGAAAGAAAACGTTGCTCCCCCCTTACCGTGGCGCTAGGTGACCTCCCAAGCCCCTTCCCCTGGCAGATGCCACCAGCGCAAACCTGTACACTTTGAAATTCTAGTCTCTAAAACAGACCCGCTTTTCTGAATAGCTGGCTGCTGCCATAGCAAGGCACAAGTCCCAGTGGTGACCTCGGCCTCCATCTTTCCAGGGATGGGTGGAGGGAGACGGAGGCCACGCTGAAAGGACCCGGCGACCTCGCCACAAACATGTGTCGCCTGTGCTCATGGCCACGTGTGGAGCCCCTGCAGCGGCAAATATTCTGCCAACGTGGTTGAGATGAACTCACGGGCATCAGGAGATGAGCGCAGATGTTTCGTTTTGTTTGCCTGATCTGCACAGAGACAGACTCTTTCGCAGAAGCTACACTAGTGGAATCCTCTCTCGCTTTATATTTAGCAAGAACCAACACACGGTATGAAGGAAATTTTAAATCTCTTAATCTGGAACCCACAAGTCTCTTATCCTTGACTTGAACAGCCCAGGCAATACATTCTGGAGGTCCACACGGAGGGGTGTGAGATGGGGGTGAGCGGACGACATTCCCATAAATGGCTTCGTGTCGCTCACTGGAATGTGTGGAAACAATGGGTGAGGTGTAGGATTCTGAGTAACTCGAGTTTCTAGCCAGAGGTAGTCATCAGAGGAATTTTTCAGAGTTCCTAGCCTCTTTGATTAGGACGAAGCACTGTTTTTCTTGGATGCTCCTGCTAACGCCACACAGTGTGATATTGTTCAGTCTATTAGTTCAAGGTGGCCCAAACCAATGTCAGATGGTACTTTCCTAGCCAGCAGGTTCGAGCATCTCAGCACCTGCTCCTGTCAAGCTGCAGTATATAACTGGATTCTCCATGGGTTACACACTGTAGCAAGACTTGTGTCCATTTTGCTTCTCTAGGATTTACCTCTGTGTGCATGCCCCTTGGAATAAAAAGGGATTTCCATCTATCTGTAGGCTGCATCAAACCCAGTCAATGCAGTGTCTGCCCTCTCCTGCAAGTGACCTGTGGGGACCCTCGGGGACCTGCAGGGCAGCAGTCGGAAGTGGCTCTGGGGAGAAGCTCTGCATCCACACGCTGCAGCCGAGGGTTTGCAGCAGGTGTGGGTGCTAAAGAGGCCACGCCCAGCAGCGGTCTATGCAGCCTGCTAACCTGTCTCACACTGGGGTGCCCTGCGGGACCCCTACAGTCTGGAGGTGAGGTTCGTGTTCCTGGGCAAGTGTGGGTACATGGCAGATCGATGGGGAGCAGGGCAGTGTGGTGGAATGAGCTATAGGAGGCGAGATCATAGAGGTAGAGGCGTGTGTGTGTGTGTGTGTGTGTGTGTGTGTGTGTGTTTGCACACACACGCACTCACTGGGGAATTTTGCCTGTGGAACTGCAGGAGCAGAAGAGGAGGCAGAGGGAGAGTGAGTGAGCGGTGTCTCCCCAGACTTGGAGGTCCACCCCCCCATCCCTGCCCGAGATGCTTGGGGGACACCTTCAGCTCAGGGTGCAAATGAGGGTGGAGGGCCTACCGAACAGTCTAGCCCCCTCCCAGAAGCCCACACACAATTTAAGGGGGGCACTTGGAATGCTGGTGCTGTGTGAAGGAAAGAGGGAAGCTTGCAGCCCGTGGCTGTGCCTTGCCTACGTGGTGGAGGAAGGAGAGCCCGGTGGTAGCCAGGTTCAGATCCTTAAACCCCTCAATCTGCCAGGGCTGACCTGCTTTCCTCTCCTCCCTTCGAAGAGCTCTTGTTGGAATAAGATAAAGTGGTATCGGCAATGGCTCTGAGCTAGTGCTATGGAAATTCAAGGCAAAACAATTGCTACTAACAGTGCAAGTGGCAGTCTGTTTCTTTCCATTTTCTCTTTTAAAATAGTGTATACTAGCTGGGCGTGGTGACCCACGCTTGCAATCCCAGTACTTGGGAGGCTGAGACGGGAGGATCTGGGTCTGTGGCCAGCCTCAGCTACTTAATGAGGCTCTTCGCAACTTAGTGAGACTCTGTTTCAAAATAAAGAATAAAAAATCGGGCTGGGGCTGGGGGTGTAGCTTGGAGGTAGAATAACCCCTGGGTTCAATCCCTAGTGCTGCAAAAAAAAAAAAAAATTATTTTTTGGTATGTCTTGTTGGGCCATTTGTAAAGGCCTATAGGTTCAAATAATGTAGCTGTATTGAAACAGACATGTAGCAGATGATGAACAGAGCCAGGTGCTCTCCTTGGCGGCTCAGCAGCTAGGGAAGAGGGAGCTGTCATCCACTGAGGCTTTGTGCTGGAGTAAGTCAGCTACATTGAAACTAAACTGGACACAAGCCCTGCAGTATGGATAGCTTATGCGTGCATGTACTCCAGCCACAGAAAGCCAGCCATCTGCCTGTGAGCTCAGCCCCCAGCTCATGTCTACACCTCAGCCACCTGCTTTGAGCTCAGCAAGGTACTAGTGTAAAGAAACAAACCACAGACACAATATCCAACATGGTCGACCTTTTTTTTTTTCCCTTTTGCAAACTACTAATTTCTCAATAGGAAAAACCTAAGGAATATTGGTTTGGGAAAGCATTACAGGATTGGCATCAAGATAAGCTTCAATTTGCCCTGTTGTTTTCAGAGGAAAACATCCTATGGTTACCCCCGCCAGACCACTTTTACCCTACAGAGGAGGCGGGGTGGAGACAGCACAGAGTTCCTCCTTGGAGCTCCCTATCAGTCATTTTGGAACCGTGTTCCCGACACCCCGCCACACAGGTCTCACCTTGTCAAAAGCAGGATAGACAGCGCGGATTTCCGTCAACCAGCCATATGGCATGTGACCCACAGGGTACGTGGCTGTCAAAATCGCCACAGCCTGCAAGAGGAAGAGTGGGAGGCGTGAGCGTGGGCATCAGTCATGCTGGGTGACCAGCACATGGCCAGCCACACCACGGCCCAGGATGGAGGGGAGGTGACACCAGGAGGACGAGGTTTCACACATCCAGGGAGAAGCAGGTTCTGAGCACTGGCTTGAGAAGCCACAGTTTCAGCCCAGGTTCTGAGGACTCCAGAACCGGTGCTCCTGCCAGGCCAAACCTAACCCTCCACTCCAGCATAGTTCTTGGGCCTCGAAGTGAAACTGGGAGCCCTCACTGCTCTCTGGAGGGCCTGCCCTCTCCATGTCCACCCTGTTCTTTGCGGTGTCTGACACGAGTAGCTGTGTGTGCCTCTCTCCAACTCACCTCCTTCCGGGACAGCCCAACTGAATCTCGTAACTTAGCAAAATTAACAAGTGTTTCATGCAGAGAAAGCTATTGATGTGTTTCCATGAAAATGAGTTTCTTATGTGAATGGAAAGGAAGAAAAATGAAAGCACTGAGTCTAAAGGTACGTTCAGGGAGAACTCAACTCCTTTACTGGTCAGCAAAGGAGGAGGTCGGGCTTCGTCTACTTTAATGAACGCAGCAGCAGTGCCCAGTGTGCTGGGAACATGCAAATGGCATGGTGTGGCGTGGCGTGGGGTGGCCGAACAGAAAAGATCATTGTGAGGAGGTGGCTCACCAGCTGTGCGGGACACCAACCCCTGGGGACCTCCCTTTCCGCTCCTCCAGCAGAGCAGTGTGAGTAATAATACCCATCTCGCTGGGCTGAGGGAAGTGGATGAAATGCACACATGTGCCACGAACCTCAGCTCTGCACCCCACATGCTGCTCTACCACTGCCAGCACTTCTGAAGTGTGCCAATACAAAATTTGTCTTGGTTTGCTTTATGGGGAAGATGGAGTTGGAGCACAGGTCCCGGGGATTTGATCCTTTTGACTAGGAAGCTTTAAGTATTCAAGTAAAAAAGCTGCTAGGTCACAGAAACCACCCAAGATGACATCCCTGATTCAAAAAACAGAATCCAGGAGCAAACTGAAGCTAGAGAAAGCATTCTGCTTTTGATTTATGGGCATCTTCCTCCTGGCCAATGTGAGCTGCTTCCCAGGACATGGAAACTGGCAGAAGGCTCCAGGCCGGAGACCTGCTGACACTGCAGCCCAGGGCTCCCACCATGCCCTTGCAGGGGCCACGTGTCACCAGGAGGCCTCATGAGCAGCACCGGGCGTCCTCAGCGCCGGCGGTGCCAGAGACGGAATTAATTCTCCAGAAGGCAGAGGAAGGGGAAACAAATGAAGTCACTCTGTTTGTTCATACCCAGCTCCAAAGGGGGAAAAATGAGTCAATGCCTTCTCTGGAGTAGCTGCCAGTTTCCAGATAAACTTCTTGAGGTGTGAGCAAGTAAATAAAGGAGACCCCCATCTGGAGCACCCCAAGTCCTGATGGGCTGGCGCAGGTGAGGGCAGGCTGGGTCACCTGGCCCTGCTCCCTCCCGGTCTGGTCGCTTCTGCTGCCACGTGGCACGGTCCACCGTCCTCCGCTGCTGTTACAGACACCGCAGAGAAATGAAGTAACCACGTGCGGGAGTCAGGAAAACTAGATGGACACGAGCCCAGTAGCCTCTAGCTACTCCTTGTCCCCTGAACCTTGGCTTTCGGTGCCTCAGTTCCTCATGTGGTAAATGAGAAGATGTTTCTTCCATAATCGTAAGAATATACAATTACATGATTCTAAGCATCACTGAATGAGCTCCTCGTGGCTTCCTAGTGTGATTGTGTCAAATAAGTTAATATTGCAGAATGGCATGCACCCTTGAGGTGAGCTGGAAATGCACTTTAAAGCCCCCCCTCCAGGTGACTGCCCCCCACCCCATCCCCGCAGCACCCTACCTCCGTAGCTGCAGAACTGCCGCCCAGGTCCCGGGAAACGAAGAGGTTGACGATAGGCCTGCTGATTCTCTGTGTGGCCAAGATGAGAGCCAAAGGCCACCAGAAGCTCAGCATCTTCCGTATTGTTGCATCTCCCTGCATTGAGAAATGGACAAAACATTTCACTAAGCTCTAAAGGTAGAATGGAAAAAAAACAAAAATAAAAATAAAAAACTCAGAGTATCAAAGCTTTTCCTTTTTAATGCCAATCATGTGTCAATTCACTATACTTAACAGTAATATAAGGAAAAGCCTCTGTAGACCAGCCAAGTTAAATTAAAATAAAATGTACAGTCTTATTAAAAATTAATTCAGACAGTTGGCAGGCTAGTGTGAAGTCAAAACATGCATTGAAGCTCGATAGTTCCCAACCACTATTTTCCACACAGGGAATTTCCAGCCAAGGTAGAGCCCAGCGCCCTGGCCTGAGAAACACGTCTCCAATTAGTCTTTGTTTCTATTATCACAATGGCTGGCCAGGAGCCATGTCAGTAGGAGGTTACTCTTAGGAATGAAAAATTATTATAATCTATTTTGGAATCAGCCAGCATGTATAAAAGTGCCTAATTATTTCAGCACCGTGTAAATCGACTACAGAGGTTCTTACTCTCAAAGCCTTCACAGAAGTCACCTAACCGCTCAGAACAAGCAAAATAAAAACACGGGAAAGAAAGAGCGATTCCTAAGACCTCAGCGGCCGAGGAGTGCGCGCTCAGCAAAGCCGGGCTCTCGTTGTGCAATTCTGGTTTTGATTCTTCGAGAGGCTAAGAGTTGCGTCACAGGACCATCACAGCCACTTTACTCCCCTCTGCTAGTGCCTGAGGTGGAGACGGGGATTGTTACTGTCCAGGCCAATTTGATGTGGTTGGTCTAATGGCAGGGATGACCAGGTAGGATTTCACCGACCGCCTGACCGCGGGTGGAGGTAAGCAGCCAAGGTGATTACTGTATGATATCACGAAAGTCAGCTTGTGGCCAAAGAGGGGATTAGGGTGGAATGTGATGATTTATTGAGGGCTAGATAGCTAGATGGTAAGAAACACAATGGTATCTAATGCGTGTGGGTAGGAAAAATTAGCATGCCTAAAAATCACATACTGTCTATACTTGGAATGAACAGAACGAACAACCCATTGTGAAAGAATATGGACGTATATATCTTTTTACCTATTTCTTGTTCAACTTCCAAGGCACAGGCCCAACTCCACCCTGCATGGATGCTCTTGGTCCACAACACTACCTGCCTTGCCATTTCCCAGCTTCTCCCTCAGTTCACAGACCCATGCCTACTCATTACCTCTTCCTGTTCTTATCTGCCTCGTGGGCTGTAAAGCTGCTTGAGGTAAGGGCCACATCTCAGTATTTGTCACCTCGTGGGACCTAATGCTCTCCCTGGTCTCTAGCATCTGGGAGCCGAATAAGAGATTTGGATCCCAGTGCAGAAAGTATAAACAAAGCCTCAACGCTTGCTGTGAAACTAAAAATAATACGATGTCAACCCAAGGGTTCCATGGCGCCTAAGACTTTCTTCACTACAGAATGCGTTACATGGGCGACCGAGAGGAGGCATAAAGGGATCTATCCTGGTCTCATGAGGCGCTGGGCCTGTCTCCTCCCATGGTGGCAAGGGGCTGGACAGTGACCTCGAGAGTTCACTAATTCGCCAACTGTCTTCCTCATGGACACCTCGCAGCACCTGGCCTGTGGGCCCATGAGGGAACACAGGCTTATCAGACTTGAGGCAGGATGCAAGGTTATCTGCCCCCATGTCTCAGACGGACTGTGGGCGAGCAGGCACACGTACCCCCAGCTCTGGTCCGCTCCGGTCGGGTATGATGTCGTGGATGTTCTTGTAGTAGCCCAGGCACAGGGTGGTGCAGCGCACAAGCGCGCCCATGTACAGGGACAGGATGGGGATGAGCAGGGGCTCCCGGCACTCCAGGTGGCTGTGAAGCAAAATGGCTACGAAGACAACCTGAGAGACGGCAAGACAAGGACGAGTCAGCGGGAGGAGCGGGAACGTCAGCAGAGGCGCAGGACCGCCCTGCGGATCCCAGCTGAGGGGCATCGCGACACAGAGGACCGAAACATTGCTCTAGTGTGACCCAGGTCACGGTCGGGATGCACCCGACACTTTGTTAGATTAGCCATGAAGAATCCTTTAAGGCAACTTCACCCCTGGTTACAGTTATTCTAGAACTATCTAGAAATGTTGCTTCCCATCCTGCTCCCTAAATATAGTAGAGCTGGAGGCTGCAGATGGACATGAACATTTATAGAATACAAGCAACTAAAAATGCCACCAAAGGTACCACCAGTAGTTATTATAAAACAACCTAATTGAAAATGTAAGGTATTCACTTAAAAGAGTGGAACCGGCTGAAATTACTAGAGGCGCAAGAGATTGAAATCCTAATAAGGTGTCAATCTCCATGAGAAGGCGCAGTCTCTGAAGCAAATTTAACATATCAAGCTCCCCATCCTGCAAGAATCAGAGAATTGGCCCAGTCTCTGTTCAGCTACTTCCTGGGACCCACGCATGCAGAAGATTCTGGAAGTATAGAGCGGTAAGTAGGGTAACTGAGTGGGGCAGTTATGCCTGGCTAGCAACTGTAATGGCTAAAAATCCATGGGAAAATGGGCACGTCAAATACGATACTACTGCCAGGAGTGTACGTCTGTGATCCCAGTGCTTGGGAAGCTGAGACTGGAGGATCGCAGGTTCGAGGCCAGCCTTTGCAACTCAGAGAGACTTTGTTTCAAAGTAAAACGTAAAATAGGGCTGGGGTGTAGCTCAGAGAAAGAATGCCCCTCCGTCCAATCCCCAACAACACACACACACACACACACACACACACACACACACACACACACTAATAATAATAATAATAATAAAGAAAACGAGATGATACTGAGTGACCTTGAGCAAAGGACTGTCCTGACTGCTGCATTATCAAGGCGCAGCAAAAACAAAATGAGCAGGAACCCAGGCAGGATTCGTGGTACCAGTGTGTCCCACGGCCACAGGGTCGCGGGGGGAGTAGAGAAGCTTTGTGAATGAAATCAGTCTTGGAGGCCAGGTGGTATGCTCGAAGCTCGGGCTGACACCTGTGTCCAGGTTCTCAATCTGAGACCCGGTGAGGCCGACCTTGTCACCAAGTCCTAGACAGCACAGAGGACACAGTCAGGCTGCCTGGAGTCCGGGTGACGTGAGCGGGGACCTGCGGGGTCAGACTTGCTGAGCCACACTGTGTGTGGAACAGAAGATGGGGAGTTCTGGGGAGGGGCACGATGCCCATTTATTTATCTAATTAAAGACCCTGGGGGGCGTCATTTGCACACTCAGAGTAAGTATATCTGCAGCTAGCTCCCCATTTTATGTTTGGAGGCTAGAAACCGGTGGTAAGACAAATGGACGTGTGACCAATGGCGCATCCTCTGCCAAGATGCTGCCAGCGCCCCCTGGACTGCTGACGCCTGACGGCGTGTGGCCTGGCACTCGCCATGGGTCTGATGTCCTCACGGCAGACCGCATCATCCATCATCGCCTCAAAATAACACTGCGCCCTTTGCATCGCAACCAGAATTACGATTCCGAATCTGAGACAGCATCCAAAATATGTCAGCTTATTTTCTGAGAGAAGCTACTATCTCAGTGGTGAGGATATTCCTGGTGAGAGCCGGCATGTGCGGGCCCCGTGCCAGGAGCTGGGGCGCAGTGATTAGACACAGTCCCAGGCCCTGTTCTCCCGGGGCTGACATTCTAAAGGAGGAAGAGGCGTGCTCATCATACGAGCACTGCCAGCCCGCCATGGGCCCCAGGGATAGAGTGTGGTGCTGCAGAGGGGGGAGGGTGTCTCTACTGGGTGGGGACTCCCTGAGCAGGGGTGGGAGGAGGTGGGGGAAACTGAGGCATGCCTCCTGGTAGAAGGAGCAGACTACAAAGACCCTGGGGAAGCCGGGTACGGTGCTCACACTGGTAATCCCAGTACTTGGAAGGCTGAGACAGGAGGATCAAAGGTTCGAGGACACCCTCAGCAAGTAGTGAGACTCTCACCACCCCAACAAGACCCTGTTTCCAAATAAAAATAAAATAGAGCTGGTGTGTAGCTCGGAGGTAGAATGTCCCTGGGTTCAATCCCCAGAGCCACAATAAAAATAAAACAAAACAAAGACCCTGGGGAGGGAGTTCAGTCACACCCCAGCCCTGGAAGAAGCAGCAGGGGCAAGTGGAGAATGAGGCGGGTGAGGCGAGAGAGCGCTGGAGCAGGGCGGCGGCAGGGCCTGAGGGTCTTCAGCACCTTGCAGGTCATGAGCAGGACGTGGGACTTTTATCAAGAATGGCAGAAAGCTATTTTCAAAGCAGAGGGGGAGGTGCATATCACAGCAGGAGGCTTCTCAGCAGCCCAGGTGGCGGGGGGGACCCTCAGACCAGGGCGAGAGCAGCAGAGACGGGCAGACTGAAGGAAGGTCTAGGATTCGAGTCTGAACATCCTGGTGATAAAGGGATACCCTTCTGGATTGGTTCCTGGGTTTCTGATCCAATGGCTGGGCCACTGATTTATTCAACACAATGCTTCATACGGGAGGTCTCTGCTTCAGACTGAATGAGCCTTTGAAGGATCTGAGTAGAAATATCAGAGGCACTTGGATAGCCCTGTTCAGAGCTCTGAGGAGAAGGGGAGGCTACAGATACTTAATAGGGGTCCACAAAGCCGGGCATGGTGATGCACGCTTGTAATCCCAGGACTTGGGATTACAATTTAGTGAGACCACAATTTAGTGAGACCCTCTTTCAAAATAAAGAATAAAAAATAGGCTGGGGATGTAACTCAGAGGTAGAATGCCCCTGGGTTCAATCCCCAGTACTGCAAAAAAAGGGGGGGGGGAAGGGAGATAATAGCTACATTATAGATGCTATAAACCTAGGGCATTGTATTAGTCTGTTCTGCTGTATCAAAATACCCAAGACGGCAAAGCATCTCTCTGTCTCTCTTTCATCTGTCTATCATCATCATCTTAACATCTATCTACCTAGATATAGGGCATTGTATTCGACTGTTCTGCTGCTGTATCAAAATAGCCAAGGCAGCAAAGCTATCATCCATCTATCTATCTATCTATCTATCTATCTATCATCATCATCATCTAAAGCTCTATCTATCTAGATATAAAAAGGTTTATTTCGTTCACACTGAAGTCCGAACAGCCTGGCACAGGCTCTGCCAAGATCCCCTCCTTCATCCTTGGCTAAGCCACTTGATGGCTGATGGCATTGAAGGGAACACACAACAGAAAGAAAAGATCACAGTTGAAAAGGAAGCCAGAGCCGTGCGTGGTGGCCCACGCTTGTAATCCCAGTACTAGGGAGGCTAAGACTGAAGGATCCGGGTTCGAAGCCAGCCTCAGCTACTTAGTGAGAGGCCCTCTGCAACTTAGTGAGACTCGGTTTCAAAATAAAGAATAAAAAATAGGGCTGGGGGTGTAGTTT
>PVLC010006618.1:0-68324 GCA_004027655.1 Graphiurus murinus | reverse complement strand
GGTACTGGGGATTGAACTCAGGGGCATTCTACCTCCGAGCTATACCCCCAGCCCTATTTTTTATTCTTTATTTTGAAACCGAGTCTCACTAAGTTGCGGAGTGCCTCACTACGTAGCTGAGGCTGGCCGCGAACCCGGATCCTCCGGTCTCAGCCTCCCGAATGCTGGGATTACAAGCGTGCGCCACCACGCCCGGCTTTGTGTCTTGCTTTTTCAAGCACTAACATTATCATTTGCAGAGATCTGCTAAAGTGAAATTTGTCAAATTTTTTCTTTGGATTGTGTTTTTGTTATTATAGTTAAGAAAATGTTGCCTAATGAAAATAACAATAATTTTTTCTCTTGTTTTTTTGTTTATTTTTTTTCTTTCTATACATGTTATAGTTTAGATATTACCTTTACATTTATAACCCATTTTAGATTAATTTTATATATGTTAAAATATATGGATCAAATTCCAGGGTTTTTTTCATAAGGACTTCCAATTGTTCCATCATATTTGTTGAAAAGATAGTCTCTTTTTTACTGAATTGCCTTTGCATCTTTGTTAAAAATCAATTGACAGCCAGGCATGGTGGCGCATGCTTGTAATCCCAGCATTTGGGAGGCTGAGACTGGAGGATCCGGGTTTGCGGCCAGCCTCAGCTACCTAGTGAGGCACTCCACAACCTAGTGAGACCCGGTTTCAAAATAAAGAATAAAAATAGGGCTGGGGTATAGCTCAGAGGTAGAATGCCCCTGAGTTCAATCCCCAGTACCGAAAAAAAAAATCAATTGATTATGTATGGATATATTTCTGATATCTCTATTCTGTTCCACCAATCTATTTACTTATCTTTACACTAATAGTCCACTGTCATTACATTAGCTTTACAAAAATCTTGCAATCAGGTATAGTAAGTCTTCCAACATTATTCTTTTTAAAGGTTACTTTGTTTTTTTGTTTGTTTTGTTTTTTCATTTCCTCTCACTCACATCCTTTTCCTCTCTCCTACTACTTATTTCACTTCTACTTTCTCTTACTTCTTCTTCCTCTGATGTCCTTTTCCTCCTTTACTTCCTTTGCTCTCTCCTCCTTACTTTCTCTACCACATCCTCTTCCTTTTCTTCATTTTTCTGTTTCTCTCATGCCCTTTCTCTCTTTCACTTCATTTTCCTCTCTTTTACTTCATCTTCCTCTCTTTTACTTTCTTTTCTCTCGTATCTCTTCCTTTTTAACTTCCTCTTCCTATCACAGCCTAATTCTCTTTCAATTCGGCTTCTACTTTCTGTCTTTAATTTCCCCTCCCTTTCTCTTCCCCTTACTTTCTCTTTCTATTATGTCCTCTTCTTCTTCCTCTCCCTAAAACAAAAGTTATTTTGGTCATTATAGGTTTCGTGTTTTTTCAGCTTATCTGTTTATACAAAAAATTCTGCTGGAGCTTTTATTAGAAATCTACTGAGTCTAAACAACTGAGAGAAAGCTAAGAACTTAATGTTGAATCTTATCTCTCAATATGCTTTAGTCTTTAAAAACCCTTTTTAGTGATTTTCTTTTTTAGTTTTATAGGTCTTGCATATATTTTGTCAGTTACCCCAAGTAATTCATGTTTCTAATGTTATTATTAATGGTACTGTTTTATTAATTTAAAATTTAAGTTATTTATTTCTATTATGTAAAAATATAATTGATATTTTATTATCTTGTATTCTCAAATTTTCCAAACACAATCATTAGGTCTAACAACTTTTTGTAGGTCCTATGAAATTTTCTATATAGAAACACCTTTACTCTAGAATCCAGTAACAAGTACCTCATTTCATCTGGAACATCACCATGATCCTCATTTCCATAACAGAAGGAAACATGAATATTAAATGCAATCTTTCATATTCATGTTTCTAGAAGAATCCTGTCCTGATGATGACTGTCTTCTCTAAGTCAACAGAAGTACTCCTATACCTCTCACTCCTTTCTGAGCCTTCACCTGGATCACCTTGAATCCATATTTCTACCAACTGTCACTTCAAAGCAGTCTAGACTTTTGCTATGATACACTTCAAAACTCTTACAAGCTGGGCGTGGTGGTGCATGCTTGTAATCCCAGTACTTGGGAGGCTGAGATCAGAGGATCACAGGTTCACGGCCAGCCTCAGCTACTTAGTGAGGCCCTCCGCAACTTAGTGAGACCCTGTTTCAAAATAAAGAATAAAAAAATAGAACTGGGAGTGTATCTCAGTGGTAGAATGGCCCTGGGTTCTATCCCCAGTACTGAAAAAAAAAACAAAAAAAAGCTCTTCCAGCCTGTTACCTAATTCTAAAGCTACTTTCACATATTTAGGTATTTGTTAGAACAGCACTTCACTTCCCAGTATCATAATCTGTATTAGATTCCTAAAACTACCACAACACATTACCATGAATTTGTTGATTTAATGTAATAGAAATTTGTTTCCTCATGGTTCTGGAGACTAGTAGTGCAAAAGGAGAATGTTGGCAAGGCTAAGCTCTCTCTGAAGGATGTAGGAACAGATCCTTTCTTTCCTCTGTCCTGGCTTCTGTGGTTACCAGCAATCCTTGGTACTCCTTGGCATGCAGGTGCAAAGCTCTGATTTCTGCTTCTGTCATCCCCTAACCTTTTATTTTTATTTTTTTTTATTATTCGTGCATTGTAAGTATACATCTTTGTTAGGTACAAACTGACAACGACATATGTGCACATATTTCTCATTTGACCCCTTCCCCAAATTCCCACCCCACTCGTTCACCCTCCCTTCCTCTCAAGTTCAGTTTAGTGAGTAACCTGATGTACATTAGGGTGTCCTCCCCCCCGTCCATCCCCTTTGGTTAAATCAACTTCTTTGCTTATCGAAAATCTCTCCTTTTTCATCTGGAGACCCTCTTATGCCCCATCTTCTCCCTAGCATCCGCATATTAGGGAGAACATATGCTTCTTTACTCTTTGTGACTGGCTAATCTCACTTAACATAATGTTTTCCAGTTGCATCCATTTCCCTGCAAAGAACATGATTTTGTTCTTCTTTATAGTTGAGTAAAATTTCATTGTGTACATATCCCATAGTTTTGTAATCCATTTATCTGTCGATGGACATCTTAGCTGCTTCCATAGTTTGGCTATTGTGAATTGTGCAGCTATAAACATAGTTACACATGCATTGGTCTGATAGTTTGGTTCCCATTCTTTTGGGTAGATACCCAGAAGTGGTATTGCTGGATCATATGGTAAGTTCATTCTCATTCGTCTGAGGATCCTCCATACTGTTTTCCAAAGTGGTTGCACTAGTGTGCAATCCCACCAACAATGTATTAGAGTTCCCACTTCTCCACATCCTTGCCAGTAGTTGTTGTTGTTCGTGTTTTTATGATTGCCATTCTGATTGGAGTTAGGTGAAATCTCAAGGTAGTTCATGGTTCATGGTGCACGGCGCCTACTCCCTTGTTTTTCCTGGGATCTGTGCAATTCTGCTCCTCTTTCTTTCTGTCAAGAAGTTGCATTTGCTGCCATCCTGATTCAAGCTCTGCTGTGCAGTTGGTCCTCCAAGCCCTGGAGTGGTGCCCTGGAGATGTCCCACTGGAGCTTATGCTGATCATCCCAGGCATTCTAGTCATTGTGTCTGGTGTGGGGATCCCTGCCTGGGTAGGGTGTGGAGACCTGGGGATGCCCACACCACGCCTGGTCGCTGGGTCCGTCACGGTGCCTGTAGTTCTCGGCGTCTGGCTGACCGCCACAGCTCCAGGCCCGGGTTCTGCTGAGCTTGCCCCCTAACCTTTTTAAGGGCCTCAGCTATTGGATTTAGTACCCACTCTAATTGAGTGTGACCTGATCTTAACCTGAGGATATTTTAACCTATTTACAAATACGGTCACATTCATGGCTCTTGTATATTAGAATTTCAACATCTTTTTTTTTTTTTATGAGGAGTGGCACAGTTCAACATACAATATTGGATTTTTACTGTTGAGGTATTGAGAGTTAGTTACATATTCTGGATGTAAGTACCTTATCACCTTACCAGATATATGCTTTGCAAATATTTCTTCCCAATTTGTGAAATGTCTTTTTATTTTATTGGTGGTATGTTTCAATGCACATGCTTTTAATTTTGATGAAGTATACTTATGTTTTGTCACTTGTGTCTGTTTTGTGATACTTTTGGAATCATATCTTTAAAATCAGGCCTAATCTAAGGTCATCAAGATTTTTTTCTATGCTTTCTTCTAAGAGTTTTAGTGTGTGTGGTGTGCATGCCCCTGGGAATTAAACCCAGAGTTCCCTTTTCTATTTTTTATTTTGAAACAGGGTCTTACTAGGCTGCTAAGAATCTTGCCAAGTTGCTGAGGCTGACCTCAAACCTGTGATCCTCCTGTCTCAGCTTCCCAAGTACTGGTATTACAGGCATGCACCACCACATCCAGCTGATAGCTTTGGTTCTTTATTAAAATTTACAGTCCACTGGTTAACTTTTGTATGTATTGTGAAGTAAAGTTCACACTTTGTTGTTTTGCATCCTCAGTTGTCACAGCATCTTGTGTAAAAAGACTGTTCTTTCCTCGCTTAGTTGTCTTTGCAACTTTTAAAATATCAACTGACCTGTCCATGAATATGAAATACATATATTTATTTAGGTCATTAATTTCCTTCAAGAATGTTTTGTAGTGTTCAGCGTATATGTCTTACACTTCTTTTGTAAAGTTTTTTTCTTTCTTTTTTTTTTTTTTTTGGTATTGGGGATTGAATTCAGGGGCATTTTTTTTTTTATTCTTTATTTTGAAACAGGGTCTCACTAAGTTGCGGAGGGCCTCACTAAGTAGCTGAGGCTGTTCATGAACCTGCAATCCTCCAGTCTCATCTTCCAAAGTACTGGGAAGTTTATTTCAAAGTATTTTTTGATGCTATTACAACTTTCAAGGAATTGCTTTCTTGATTTCATTTTAGATCATTCACTGAAAATATATAGGAATATACTTGACTTTTGTTTATTGATCTTATATCCTGCAACCTAGCTATATACAATTATTAGTTCTATCAGTCACTTTGTGGATTTCTTAGGATTTTCTATATGCAATATCATGCCATCTATGAATAGAAATAATTCTACTTTTTCCTTTCTAATCTCAATGCTTTTATTTATTTTCCCTTATTTATTTGCCCTGGCTAGAACATACAGTATAATGTTAAATAGAAAGAGTGAGAACAGAGAGCCTTGTGATTTTAGGTAGATAGCTTTTAGTCTTTCACCACTAACTCTGGTGTAAATCGTGGGGTTTTTCTAAATGCCCCTTATCTGATTGTTGAAGTTTCTTCTATTCCTAGTTTGTTGAATGTTTTCTTCAGGAATGAGTATTGGATTTTATCAAATGATTTTGTAATGCTTTTATCAGGCATTATAGTCTCACATCATAATGTAAAGCACAGTGGTAGTGACATACATGCACAGAGCACTTGATGGGCTTTCCCCCAGCTCCCTCCTCAATACCCCCCTTCTTAGATAGGATATTGAGATAGACATGGTATTCTTACATGTGCAAATAATGTCAATGAAAGTAATTCCTTCATTTATTCTCACTATTGAATGCTTTTTTGGCATATATTGAGGTGATCCTATGGTTAGTGCCTTAATTTTTTTGGTGGGGGTACTGTGATTTGAAATCAGGGGCATTCTACCCCTGAACTATGCCCCAAGTCCTTTTTGTGTTTTGTTTTGAAGCAGGGTCTTCCTAAGTTGCTAAGGGTCTCACAAAGTTGCTAAGGCTAGCCTCAAACCTGTAATCCTCCTTCTCAATTTCCCAAGTGCTGGTAATACAGGTGTGCACCACTACAACTTGCTAAATTTTTAAAAGTATGTTGTATTGCATTAATATGTTGTGTTAGTGTGGTGATTTTTCTGTGTTAAATCAAACTTGGATTTTCAGAATGCATTCTCATTTTGTCACAGTATTTTGCTTTTCTATTTTGCTGGGTTTAGTTAGCTAGTATTTTATTGAGGATCTTTGCATCTATTTCATAAAAGATATTACTCTATAGTCAGCCCCAGCCTCTAGTACTCTAGCTCCATCTCTTCTGGCCTCTACATCCATGGCTCTGCCCTCAGAGTTATGCTTCCTTTGAATTGATGAGATCATTGATTGGATCCATAAGTCACACATCTAACACCTTCAGCAGATGACTATCCAGCCACCCTCAGTGTTCATTCTCTCCAGAACATGTTTCTCCTCTTGTGCATCATAGATAGGCTAGCGTTTTCTAATTCATCCAGTATTGATTCCTTTTCACTTAACAGTGCCTTTCTCAATTTAACTGTTTCATTACAAACAGTAAGGAGAAACCAGACCTTCCTGTACTTTGCTTGAAAATGACATCAACCTACTATTCAAGTTCATTTCTTACAAATTCTATTTTCTTTCTTTTTTTTAGAAAGTAAAGTAATGCATTTTATTTTAAAACAGTGGAAGGTAATGCAGTTTATGTTCAAAATTCTTAAAATTAAGTGTTACAGAGATTGGCTTGAAACTTAATTGACTAGCTCAACAAGAAATCCATGTTTAAAATATTAAATTTATTTCCATCTCGTTAGAAATTTGATATTCTTTTTTTAAAAAGACTTACAAATACTATTTTCTACCCAATTAATATTGGCACCATTTTGCCACATTTTCATCCACTTTATAACAAGGATCACCTTTCTTCCAGTTTTTCAATAACATATTTCTCATTTCCTTCTGAGACCTCACCAGGAACTCCTTTAATATTCATATTTCTACCAATATTCTCTCATGTCTATATTCAAAGACAATGGATGCTCTCTCTAATATACTCCTATTCTTGGCTGAACTCTCAGGAATCACTTTTAATGTCCATATTTCTACCAAATACCTCTTTAAGGATATCTAGACTTTATCTATCACACAACCCAAATTTCTTGAAGTCTACCAGTTACCCAATTCCAGAGCTGATTTTATATTTTTAGGGACTTGTCAGAGCAGGACCACACTTGTTTGATGCCAAACTCTATGTCAGTCAAATTTCAACAGACAAACCCAACCAGTAACAGACCATTAAGACATTATATAGTGTTTAATATATAATGTATTGAAAAATGATTTCCTATATATTTTATATAATGTTTAGTTGTTTCCAGTAGGAAGGCGAAACTGATCCCTATTATTTCATCCTAGTCAGATATGAAAATCTACTTTGCTGACACACCTATCTAAAATTCCTCTCTATTCAACTGATAATCTGCTATTTTTACCTTGGTCCCAAAGTGCTTTTTTAAAGTTTTTAGGAGCCACTTGAGGTAGAAAGAAAGTTATAATTTTTGGTACAGTATTTCTTTTATTGCTGGAGTATAAACCACTTTTCTCTTCCATATCATTTCCATAAATGGTGAATTTTCCATCTCTTCTGCATTTGAAAGTACTAGGTTTAGAAAGAGAAAAGCTTTCCATTCTTTAAGTACATCTAAGTACACTGTAGACTTGACTACAGAAAACCTCCTTGCTTTCCCCATACCTACTCCTCATACCTCTAAACAGTGCCTTAGTCCCTAAAGTATTTAGAAAGACCAATATCAACCACTTGGATATTTTCTTGCTAAAGAACATAAATATTCAGTTTCCCATTGTATTAATAGGGAAATTAGTTGTGTAGTCCAAAAACTAAATTTAGTATAAATTTGTAGTATTGTTTCAGATATCTACATAGAAAGCATAATTTTTGAACTGACTGTCTCTGGCATGTTTCTATGAGTCATCTATGCATTCTGATTTCTTTTCTTTTACTTTTGCCTGTTCTTTACAGTTTTTGTTAATATAACACAGATGGCCTTCACTTATGATGGTTAACTTATAATTTTCCCACTTTATATTGGTGCAAAAACTATACAGATTCAGTAGAAACCATACTTTGAATTTTGAATTTTAATCTTTTCCCAGGCTAGTGTTAGGTGGTATGATATTCTCTGTTGAGGCTGGGCAGTAGCAGGGAGTTGTAGCCCCCGGTCAGCCATGTGGCCACCAGGAAAAACAACCCGGACTCTATAATGGACTGTGTTGCTAAGCTATTATGTTCAACGGATTAGGTATATATGATGCATTTTCAACTTATGATATTTTGAATTTATGATGGCTAATTAAAAGGGTCAAGAGTTGAAGATAGAGTGAGAAAGATTTTGGTTGGAAAGGATGGTATTTCTTAAAATTAAAGCAATGGCCTGCCGTGAGAAGCAGCAACTTCCCCATCACTACCATTGTTGAAACTCATGTTGACTGTGATGAAGGTATAAAACCCTTTCCAATGACAAAGAATCCTCTGAGAGTACTGCAGGGATTTTTGTTTGTTTCAGTAGAGAATTTAGCAGCTTTGGAGGATTCCAGGAGCAATGATATTGTTCAGGCTGCCACTGAAAAATCTCCTAGCAATATTAAAGAAAAAAATTAGGCAATGTTACCTATTAAAGCATGGTAAGGAATACATTACTCAGGACAATTGTGGTAGGTAGAAGGACCATAGAAAGAGGGTCTTGCAATGGAGGAGAAAGATGGAGGTCAGTACAGCAAGGCAAGTGGGATTTTATAGCCAAGAAACAGGGTTGGGAAGAGTGGATAGAAAATTACTATGAAGAAATACCAGGGATAAGGGGGATTCCAGCTAAGCCAACAAAATAGAATTCCTGCTGAAGACAGGCCAGAGTGCACCTGGCAAACAGTGGGGGATAAAGAATCTGATCAGATATAGAAGATAAATAGCTTTTGAGGATGGAGAGGGAAGGTTCTGGCTAAAATGACTTACAGCAAGGGTCATTTGCTAAAATTCCATTTTACAAAGAAGTGTGCAGATTGGCCTAGGAGAAGGTTCAGAAGCCCAAGTGAAGTTAAGCTAAGCAAAGAATCTTTGTCAGCATCCAGGCAAGATGGGAAGAACATACTGAGGCATTTGGCTCATGTACTTGGCACCCAGGAGCAGGCTAGATTAGGATTTTTGAGACATTGCTTATAAACCCTCCTATATAACTAAATTACTATGTGATTTGAAACCAGGAATTTGTGGTCAGTATTCTCTGAATCATCTTTGATTTAGATGATTCAGAGAATTACTGATAAATTACTAAAACTTTACCTTCCCAATGCCAAATGCAATGGCTCATTCTCTGACTTCCTTTAGGGCTCTGCTTAAGTGACTAAGACTGGTGTGGTCCTACCTGATCACTCTGTTAAAACTGCAGTGTTCACCACACTCTCTGACCACATTCTATCCCCCTTCTATGCTTTAGTTTTATCTTTGACACTAATAATCTTTAAAATGCTATATTTGACTTACCCATTTTATTCATTGTCAGTCTCCCTCCACTAGAACTTCATAAAGGAAGGAGCTTTGTATGCTTAATTGCTACACGCCTAACAATGCTCAGACTACTATAGGTATTCAATGAAATATGCTGAACTAAAACATAAAATAAAAGAGAAAACACTGTATTCTTGGCATTTATAGTTCATTACTTACCTAACACACTCTCTTTCATTAACCTTGAATCTTTTACAAAACTATTTGAAAAAATAAAATAGATATACATCAGCATACTGCTCTGCTGAAGTGAATTATATTACTTCTCAGCCTTGTTGAGGAAAATAAAGGCACAGGAGCAAAGGAAGAAATGAACAGGTATTGGATATCTACTTTGGACCTACCAGGCATATGATTTATTCCCCATTGCATCCTAAGTGTTACAAAGCACTTTATATCCATCATGTCCTGTATCCTCTGCTACAATCCTAGTTGTTATAATCCCTGCTTCTCAAAATAACAAAATCAAGTCTCAGAAATCTTAAGAAACTTGTTCATAATCTATAAGAGTGAAAGAACTAGGATTTGAATCCAAATCTATTTCACTCCAACAAGAAAGCTACCTCTCTGAGTATTTGAATCACTCCCCAATCAAACATCCATTTCCATATGGTCACATTCCACATTTTTTTTTTTGGAACTGGGGATTGAACCTAGTGGTATTCTACCACCAAATTACACCACAGCCCTTTTTATTTATTTATTTTGAAATAGTGTCTCATTGAGTTGCTGAAGATTTTGCTAAGTTGCTGAGGCTGTTCTCAAACCTGGATCCTCCTGTCTTAGCCTCTCAAGTACTGGGAATATAGGTGTGTGCCACCATACCTGGCAACATTTCACACATTTTAAACATTTTTGAGAAATAAAAAAAAAATCTCACACAAGTACTAGGAATATAGGTGTGTGCCACTACACCTGGCTACATTACACAAATTTCAAACATTTTTGAGATTAAAAAAAATCTCATAGTGTGAGAGACACACCCACATCACCTCTATTTCTATGGGTACTTTAAATATAAATACCAATTATTGTACTCAGATCAACATCTTAGTGAGAGTTCAGTGAGTGAAGTAGAAAAGATATCTTGAATCCTAATAAAGAGGGATTCACTTATTTTGTCTTTACACAGTACAAGAATATAACAGTAAGAAGGGGTGAACAGTAGAGTTCTTCCTTCTGTCCTCACCTCTGTCTCCAGCAGCTCACTCCTCTTCTAAAGCAAGAGTGATTCCAATGCCCCTTCCTGAGAAAGTGGACCATGTCTTTTGTCTTTTAATACAAATGTTGCAGCTAAGAATGAGCTCTTTTCACTTCAGGATTTTTACTGCTCATAAAAAGTGAGCAGTTAGAATATTAAACATGGCAAAACCATAATAATTACAAAGGAATGGATCGGGGTATACTCTGGGTTTGCCAGTTAGCCACACTCAAGCCATTCCTGGTTCTCCTGGTCCTCCTCAGGCAATGTCTAAATATAGTTCTGGAAGAAAGAAAGAAAGCTATGTGGTTCTCTCATCAGGAAGAAGGCTAAAAGAAGATCATGCTATCTTTATACCTCTTTTTCTTACATGCTTCTTTTCCTTGTTTAACTTCTCACTCTTTGTTAAATTAAAGTACTTGTTTATTAGGCTATTCTAGGTATTTTTATAATTTATTTTCCTACTCCTCTCTGAAGCCACAAAGCAATTGTTCCAAGTAGTAACTTCTGTCCCTTTCCAACTAAAGTCTTGACACTGCAGAGGAGAGAAATTTGTGTCTTTTATGTAAGTAGAGTAATAATTTGACTGCCTTGATGGATATGTGACAAATGTCCTTAAATGGGAATATTTAAACACAGATGTCTGATTTTAGAAATAATCAACTCCAAGCAGTTTATTTCTCCAATGCCCATACTTAGACATTCATATAGAGACAGAACACTTGTTTATAATTCTAGCTATCCCATGTAATTATTGCCTGTGATAACCAGGCAATCTTTATGAAGCTATTATAGCACAATTTTCTAATTTCACAGTGATAAGGATTACGCAATAATCCACATAATGTCCTCTGCATCGTATTTGACAGGTACAAGTTTAAATCTAGTGGCATTTATGTGAAACATCTTATGTTCCCATTTCATTACTAGGCTTTTTAAATGTGAGAATCTGATTTCTGAATGGAAGAAGTAACCTCACTAATTCATCCTAAATAATTTGAAAGGTGATAAGTATAAGAGGAATTTGTCATTGACAGAATCATAGAAGAGACTTGTGGAGAATGAATATTTTGGGTAATTATAAGATATTGTTTTCAGTCAGGGCAATTGGGCTTGTGTCTTTAGGATGAATAGTTCTGTATTGAATCACAGGATTGAAGAAGTAAACTTGAGGTTTGAATACCAGTTCCAGAACTTACTGACTCTGTTCTTTCTTGGTCAAGTATGCCAACTTCTCTAAACTTTGATGTTCTCAACAACAAAATAATGATGTTTCTCTCACAAAGTTGATATAAGGTTTAAATGGGATAATATATTTTATATGTTAAAGAGCATAGTCTCAGAAGTCAGACTGTGGTTTGAACTGTACATATTGGGACAAGTCACCAAATTTGTCTATGCTTTTATTTTATTATCTAGAAAATAGGAATAATGATAGAACCTTCTTCAATTGTGAGAACTGAAAAATATTAGTACTGTAAAAGTCTCTGGCACATAATAAATGCTTAATAGCTATTATTATATGTCATGTACAAGCATTGTAAAAATCTTGATGTGTTTCATGTGTCAGTTTAAACATTTACTTCATGTAATTATTTTCCACAGATTTAGTCAGATTTTATAATATAAAGCAAATGGATACTTATTAGTGATACAAGAGTCTATTGTGTGTGTGTGTGTGTGTGTGTGTGTATGTGTGTGTGTGTGTGTTACTGGGGATTAAAACCAGGAGTATTCTACCTCTGAGTTATACCCCAATCCCTATTTAATTTTTTTATTTGTAAACAGGGTCTCCATAAGTTGCAGAGGGTCTCTCTAAGTTGCTGAGGCTTCCTTGAACTTCTGATCCTCTTGTCTTGTCCTCCCAAGTACTGGGGATTACTAGCATGCACCACCACACCCAGCTCAGAGCCTAACTTTGATGTCTCCTCCACAAGTTTATTCATGTTTTACTATTATATATGTCTTATATTTGTCTTATCCTTCTTCTGTACTTTTTTGTGGTATTAGAGATTGATCCCAGAAGCATTTTACCTCTGAATTAAATTCTCAAGCCTTTTATTTTGTATTTTGAAACAAGATAAAAAAGTTGCTGAAGGCCTTGCTAAGTTGCTGAGGCTGGCCTTGAACCTGTGATCTCCTGCTTCAGCCCCCCCTAGTGTTAAGATTATGGGTATGTCCTACCATACCAAGCTTTTTTTTTTAAGGTAAGTGCTACATTCATCTTTGAATGTTTCTTAGTGCTTAAATAGTCTTGCTAGTAATTATCATTTGTGCTTAATAAATATTTCTCAACTGTGTGAAATTGGCTATAAGTTTGGGAAAGAACTCCAGCAGCAAATGACCAAACTGAAATTACTGTGTCAGGGGATCAAAGAGGAATTTATCCAGATAATGGAGCCTAGTATACATTCAGTTTTTAAAATTCAGAGGTGCTCTGATATAATAGGAAGGATGTGGGATTCACCTTTGCTGCAGAGTCCCATAATCTCCAGCAAGTAACCTCAGCAGATCTCGATTTCCCCATCTGTCTGATAAAGGATTTAATGCTCTTTCCTCCCATTTCACAGAGATGCTTAAAATGGTTAACATGGGTAATATATTAAAAAATGCTTTATAAGTGATAAAATTAATGTACAAATATTAGGGTCACTGATATTTTGAGAGGCCAGCGAATGATTGTAAAGAGACACTAAATAGTTTTCTTGCCAATGACATATCAGTAGCTCATTCTCTTTAGCTGGTCTTAACCTTGTCTATTGAATTCATTTTGAAAAGGCTAGAATCCATTCATTGTTCCTTTAGAATAAAGAACCTATCAGGTGAATCAATACTCAGTTCTAAAATCTTGCCCTTAGAATAAAAGGGATGTGCATTGACAGAGGAATTGAGGGCTAATTAAAAGAAAACAACAACAAAAAAGGCCAGGATTAGCAGAGCATGCCTGTAATCCCAGCTACTTGATGAGAGTATGAAGCAAGAGGATCATGAGTTCAAGTCCAGTCTTAATAATTTAGCAAGACACTGTGCCATAATTAAAAATAGGAAGGGCTGGGAATGTAGCCCAGTAGTAGAGCACCTGAGTTACAATTGCCAGTACCAAGAAAATTTATAAAAATGATGTGATCATAGTATGTCAGGTAATTGCTAGGAGATGTGTGGCTGATAAAACTCTACTGCAGAATGCATTGAGATGGAAGAAATCAGACAGGTCACCAAACTAAAACCCTTAATTTTAGCATAAGGAACCAGTACATTTCCTTTGTGTGCCTGGAAAAACATGTTTGTTTTTTAAATACATACTTCTATTAGTGCATTGCAATTATACATCATAGTGAGGGTCAATGATGTGATACAGACATACCTGCACATGGCTCTTAGTGCACTTCCTTCTGCATCCCACCCTACTCCATCCTCCTCCCTCTCTGTACATGTTAATGAGATTGGTAGTAATACCTTCATATATCACCAGAGTATTATTTGAACTGTTCCTTTCTTCAAGCCTCCTTTTTCCACTTCCCAACACTCCCCCAACCCTTTTCCACTATTCTATTGTTCTCTCTCCACATTATTTAGGTCTTTTATAAAGCCCAGCATGGTGGCACACACTTCTAATCCCAATAGTTGGAGGCTGAGACAGGAGGGTTGCAGGTTCAGGGCCAGCACACCGTAACTGAGTGAGACCCCATTTCATGAGTGAGACCCCATTTCAGAATAAATAATAAAATAGGGCTGCTGTGTAGCTCAGAGATAGAATGCTCCTATACCCAGTACCACAAAATAAATAAATAAATAAATAAATAAATAAATAAATAAATAAATAAATAAATAAAATAGAGTCCTTATGTTTCCTACTTTCTCTCTAGTTTCAACTTGTGAGAGAAAATTTTCAATCTTTGACTTTTTTGGAGCCCATTTATTACCAGAGAATGCTTTCTAGGCCCTGAAGCCTGGAGATGTCTGTCCATAACTTGCCAGAGGCTTGTTTCAGTTATGAGATGATAGCTCACTGCTCTATCACTGAGATTACTTGGGGCAAGTAGCAGGAGGTGAGGATTCTATGATGAGCAAGTGATGACATATTCCCTTACTAACTGAAAAACGAAGCTATACAAATCCAGTCTCGATGTGATGGACATTTCTCCTTGAATGTTTTCCTGCTGGTGGCCTTGCACTGAGCCTTCTATCCTCTCTGCTCCATTCCCTTCAGGCCCAGTGATCAGGGAAGGCGAGCCAGCTGGCCAAGAGGTGAGTCCAGTCCAGAGGTTCTGGAACAGTTTGCTACTGAGAGACAGAGCTGGGCTGAGCAGCTCAGAGTGGAAAGCCTGGGTCCCTCAGCATCTGGGAGCTGTCAGCAGCACTCAGAGGCTCTCCAGTTGCTTGGGGAAGGGCTCAGAGAAAGCACTTAGATTTCTGCTGAGTTCATTACCTTTAATTAACTTCTTTGGCTGAATGGCCAGCACAGGAGAGAGGATTCTCCAAAGCCATGGAAAAACATGTATATAAAGTTGGGGGAAGGCTCCTTAAGATGAGAAGGAAATTCAGCTAAGCATGGGGCTTTGGACTATCCACCCCAATGATTACCATAAAGACAGGCATTATTCATATCTTAATTCATATAAGGAAAGCACGAACTCCGCCAACAAGGAGGCTGACTTTGGAGCAGCACAAGAACATGAGCAGACTCCTAAATGCAAGTGGAAATTGTACAGAGCAGGTAATGGTAAATGTCAACCGTTACCTCTTCCTCCTTAGCATTTTACTAAGAGATGATCTTTTAGAGTTAACCTCGCTATCTCTGTTTTCTTCTTGTGAAAACCGGGTGATGACACTCTCTTCACAGGAATGAGAACAAATTGGAAAGGTGATGGAAATGCTCAATACAATCATTGATAGATTTCTCCTGTGGGAGACTCCCTCGAGTTCCCCTGTCATCTGGGTCTTAGGGACAGCATGGGTCATCGCACCTCTGTACTCTGCTTCCCTCTCTGAACCCCTGCCACTGAGGGGCTTTGGACTATCCACCCCAATGATTACCTACTTCTCCACAACAATCAGAGGCACCAAGACTTAATATCCCTCTATGAAAAGAGAAACTAAGACAGGAATTTTAGCCAAGTTGTCAGTGATTCAGCTACATTTCTGCCCGGAATAGAGTGTCTTTTCAAAAATAGTAATTCCTGAGTATACATTGTACAAACATTCTTGAGTACAACTTAGTAAAATACAAATTCAAAATTCTCATAATTGTGTATGATCTTTGTCTAAGGAAGTCCACTTTCAATGCATAACCCTTCATCTCATTATTCTCTTCTTCACACCAGTGTTGTCTTCAAGAGAGAATTTAACCACTTGTGGACTTGGAGTTAACCAGGCCCCTGCTCTTATCTGCTCATACAACTGCTATGAGTCTCAAGTCTACTTCTAAGTAGAGTACCAGCCCACTGCAGGCTATTTTCTGGCTGTGAGCAAATTCAAACTATGTATTTGCACAAAACCATGGAAATATAGGTGTGAACAGAGGCTTGAGTGGCCACACTCCACACTTTCTACTTTGCAGATGAGAACTATTTGTCTGAGAAGACAAATAGTTTACCCTAGCATTCATACCTAATTAGGGCCACAGGAAAAGAAAGAGAGAGAGATAAAGAGAATCCAGGGCCTGCAATTCCCATGTGGGCTTTTCTCATATGGAAACTTAACAGTGTAGGACAATAAAGTAGAGAGAAAGAGGGTGACCTTTCTGAAGTACAACAAGAAATAATATTTGTTCTATATTTCACGGTGCTTCAAAATCCACTATTCTGTGTAATCTAGAGGCTGGGGTCAAGAATCTCAATTCATCAAAAGTTTTCTATCCAAGAGGTACAAGTTCTAAAATCAAGAAAACAAAGCTGGATGTGGTGGTACGTACCTATAATCCCCGTCATTGGGAGGCTGAGACAGAAAGATGGCAGATTAAAGGTTGTCTTTGGCAACTCTCAGCAACTTAGTGAGACCCTCTTTCAAAATAAAAAATTTTAAAAAAAGGCTGGTAGTGTGTCTCAGGAGTAGAATGCCCCTGGTTCAATCCCTAGTACCAAACAAATAAATAAATGAATAAAAATAAAACCAAAAAAGGAACATTTTTATCAGTCATTCAGGTAAGCCTCAACATATTATGTGTATATATACTTGATCTTCATTAGGGTGTTGTGGGAAAACACTTGCTATTTGCTATGCTGTTTAAATATTTTGACGGTTTATTTTATGTGTCAACTTGCCTAGACTATGAGAACCCAGACATTTGGTCAAACATCATTTGTGGTGTGTTTTGAGAGTGTTTCTGGGTGAGATTAACATTTTAGTAGGTAGAATGACTAAGGCAAATTGCCCTCCTTAATGTGGGCCGACCTTGTCTAATCCATTGAGAACCTGAATACAACAAACATACAGAGAGGGAACTCCTCCTGCCTCCCTGCTCTGAGCTAGCGGGGGCCTCAGTCTTCTCTAGCCTTTGGAGGCAAATGGAAACATGTGCTCTTCCTGAGTCTCAGGCTTTCCGATTTTTCAGACTAGAATTTATGCCAGCAGCTCTCTTGGGTTACAGTAATACCATCAGTTCCGATTTCACTAACTGGCTACAGACTTTGGGACTTGTAGTCTCCATAATTACATGAGCCAATTCTTTGTAATCCCCTCCCACCCTGCAATGCAGACATACTATTGTTTCTGTTTCTCTGGAGAACCCTGACTATGTATATACACAGATGTACACACAGATTTATATTTTGTGTATATACAGTGTAATATATTAATTCTCCCAAAGACTCTCTGGAATAGGTTGTGTTGTTGTTATACTATCTTTAAAATTTGGAAACTATACTTACACTGCTTAACTCACTCACCCATCTAAGGAATCTGAATTCACCCCAGAGTCCTCGTGCTTCATCCCTTTGATTTGCTCCATTCTAATGTGTCCAAAAGTCTTAAATCTGTGTGTATTCTTTGATCTTGCCATCCAATTCTAAGAATTTACCATATGTAGCAATTATGGATGTATAAGTGTAAAGATATATCTCAGAACATATATAATAGTAAGAGCTTTTAAACATGTTTTATGATATATAGTTACTTGGTGAAATACCAAATTCATTATAAATCCTGCTGTCCAAGAGACTTTGTTTACTTGGATAATCATTCAGAATATATTGAAAAGAATACAAAGGATGTTGTTACAAGCCTAAGAAAAAATGATCATTAAATATATTATATTATGAATGTATTATAGATGAGATCTTGGAAATATATTTAATTATTATGTTTCCAAGGCTTGTAACATGCTATTTTTTATTTAAAACAAGTTACAAAGCATTATATTTAAGGAAGACAATAATATATGCTATTTAAAAGCTAGCACTCCTGATTCCTTCTACAGTGTCTGAAATTCTGACCATTAATATACTCCAGTAATTTAAGGATAATTAGAAAATATGTCATTAGTATTTGATACCATGTTAGTGTTCTCTCTCCTCCCCCAAAAGATGTGTATATAACTTAAGAGAACTGCAAAGTGTTATAAATATGATAGCTCGAGCTGGGCGTGGCACACGCCTGTAATCCCAGCATTCGGGAGGCTGAAACCGGAGGATCTGGGTTCGCGGCCAGCCCTCAGCTACCTAGTGAGGCACTCCTCAACTTAGTGAGACCCTGTTTCAAAATAATGAAAAATAGGACTAAGGGTATAGCTCGGAGGTAGAATGCTCCTGAGTTCAATCCCCAATACCTCAAAAATAAATAAATAAATAAATAAATAAATAAATAAATAAATAAATATGATGGCTCATGAAGTACCATGAGAACAATCCTATGCTGCATTCAGGTCTAGCTCGTCCTTCTTGTGGTGAAGAGAGACACTGTTTTTGTATTGCAATGCCACGCAGGGCTAGGCCTCCCAGAACCAACTGAGATTATTATCTAGATCCAATATTTTTTATGATTAAATCTTGTGGCTTGACACATCTACTTATTGAAATGGATGTCTTAGTCTAGGTTACTATTTTCGTCATATGGAACTGAATAAAATGCAGAATGTAATATTTTAAAAAATATATGTTTTCTGAAATGGAACTCATTAAACCTTTTTTACACATTATTTCATTTGCATGGATCAGTTAGACACATAAACTGGTTGTCATCTTGGAAAACAGACAAAAGTGTCTTCAAAGAGTGAAACACAAACCAGATAAGCACCAGAAAGGAAAGAGCAGGGTGGCCCTATCCCATGTGCTGTCATCTGCCCCTGCCTCAGCCACAGGCTTTAGTGGCTACTAAAGGGGAGGATGACATATTTTCCTACATGTACAGGTTGTTGAGGTGTACAGGATGACTTCTGTTTAAAGGCAATATTTCCCCATGGCTTGATCCAAGACACAGAGTGCAATTATTGTTTCTTTTGCAAAATAATCCTCTTATGCAGATACCCTTTAGTTCTGAAATCATATCCAGCCTATTCACTGTGCTGCATTGTGTAGTAGAGAGAATGGAACTGGAAGTCAGTGCCCTGGTTTTTCATCCTGGCCCTGTCACTAATATAATATGTTGTTTAAAAGTAAAAACTACCAAGGTTAGGTATCATGTCTCTAAAATGAAGATGGCAAATGACATCACTGTTTTTCACACTGCCCTCCTGAGCCCCACCAGTTTCTTGGCACTCCTTCAGGAGCAAGGTTCTGGTGAGACTCTCTGGACTCTTTCACCTGAGTCCAACCAAAGCACCTTAACATTTACCTGGTTTCTATATTGAGCATCTGCACACAATTTTGTTTGAGATCATAGATTTCATTGAATTCTAATATTAATTGACCCTAATACTATGAATAATAGCTTAGCTTAAACCACGATTGCTGTCCAAAAAAAATTTTTTTTCCTGACCCACACTCAATAATGTCCTGGCACAAGGAGAAATAAACTAATACAAAAGAGTGCCAAAACAAATTTAAATAGTTTCAAATATTAAATATCCCTACCAAGATAGTCTCTGAAATATTCTCTTCTCTGTTTACCAGTGTGAAATGCAGGGCATTTTTCCCTTCTGGTATCTACATCATGACTCATGTTGCATTTTTTTTTAACTTTCAACCTGCCACTGCTGTCTCACAAACTATAAGGGCACTAAGTTCATGACTATCTAAAGCTTTTACAACCTTGTTCTGTGAAGTCAATATTTAGAATAGACCCAGGCAGGGTGGTGCACGTCTGTAATCCCAGTACTTGAGAGGCTGAGACAGGAGGATTGCAGTTTCAAGGATGGCCTCAGCAATTTATTGAGACTCTGCAACATAGAGAGGTCCTGTTTCAAAACAAATTATAAAAAGGGCTGGGGATGCAGCTCGGAGGTAGAATGCTCTTGGGTTCACTCTCCAATATCACACACACACACACACACACACACACACATGCACACACACATACACACACACACACACACACACACACACACACACTATAGTATAATAAGAAATGGCAAGATACACTATGATAGATTTGAAAAATTCAGTGTCCTAAGGAGCAAGGGAGGAGAAATTTTTCTTACTCCCACTTGAATTGAGGTGGTCTGAACCACCTGAGTCAACCTTGAACTGAACAGACTGATCTTGTGCCCCTCCTGGTATATCAACTGTATACCTAATACAGACAAGCAAAGGCCAGGAACCAGTGAAATGGGGCAGAAATGCCAATACTTGAAAGTGTTTTGAAACTAATTTAGTGGGAGAACTCTGAGCCCTTCAAGGTAGTGAGGGCCAGAAACCTGTTAGGACATATTAGGACATCTACTAACAATAATAGACCATGCCTTGTCCCACAGCTCCTTCCAGGTCCAAATTGAGCTACAATCAAACCTTCTAGAACCTTCAGGCTTATAAATAATGCATTTCTTCACCCTCTCTTGAACCATGTGATATCATACGCATCATTTTTCTTAGAAAGGACAGTTAAAACAGGAAGAAAAAAAAATCAAGAAGAAAAGTCTTGGTGTGTTTCATACCTGTGCCCTTGTTCACCCTGGAGCAGAGATTGGCTCTCTGGCCCCTGTACAATGATGTACAAATCTGATCAACAAGAAGTCATGCTGAGCCACTAAGTATTCATCTGTAGCTTGTGCCCTGGAAAGCTGTGGCCTGTGTGGCAAGGAGAAAGGCCATTTAGCAAATGAGCTATGAGAAACTGTATGTTCCTTGGCAAATTAAAGCATTTACTTGAAGGAAGCTTTTTAATAAAACTCTACTTTGTTGCATCTGTTTTTTGCTGTGTATTTCTACAGGGAGATATTTTTTACAGAAGGCAGATTTGACTTATAAAAGGGAATGTGAACAGAGTTTGTCAAAATGTTCAAACTATAATAAGTTTGTGTTTATTTACATTATTTGAAGTTGTCATTCTATTCAGTCATATTTTTCCTGCTTTTCCTTATATTTGAATTGCTGCACTTCTTATATGAAGGAAGCAATTAGCCCTATTTTTATTATCTAGTATAGAAGAAGAAAACAAGTAATATATGAGCATGGGTACATAAAACCACATAAAGTTTGTGGAAATAGCTATAAATTCTCTACCCTAACCCTTCTACATACATATCCAAGTGTCCATGTTTATTCCTTTCTTCTCTTCCTTCTCTGTGCATCCCCTACCCTGCCACCCTTGCTCAGTTCAGTAGCTATATCACAATTCGTGCTTTTTGTATCTCATTGATTAAAACTGTTTAGCCTGTGGAAAACTGTGGATGGCCAGCTAAATGTTAACAAGGGAATTCTTGAGGGGCCCTTTGGTATACAAACCTCATTATTTCATGTCATCTCTGCAAACTGCTATATACCCAACTCTGAAGCAGAGAAAATATACTGTAGTCTTTAACAGGATAAAGGTCAGGATGACCACACACTCTAGACACTTTTATGAGTAATTTGATAAAATGTTAGCGTAGCCTCATGACGTGGGCTCTGGAATCAGCCTGTGAGGTACAAATCATCATTCCCTCACTTACAGCAGAATATAACCATTTGGATAGTTATTCACTTTAAGCCTCATATCCATAATCTGGAAAAGTATATAATTCATATTTTGAGTGTGTTTTATTAAATGACCTTAATGACATAAAGTTCTAAGCATTGTGTCAGACCCTCGTACAATTTTGATAATTGTCCCCTCCCTCCCTCCTTTCCTTCCTTCCTGGATGAGAATTAAGAGTCCACATAACCACTCACATCCTCTGTGTATGTCCAACCAACAGAACAGGCTATGCACACACATGCATGTGCAGCACAGTGGGACGCTCTTCTGGAAGCACGCAGCTCCAGGTGGGGTGGGTCATGCTCCTCTGTGGTTTCAAGGATACTAGAGGCTCGACTTCCTTTCAGGGAAAGGGATTGTTGTTGTTGTTCTCTTGGTACAACATTTTATTTTGATGTTTTAAAAAAGAAACAAAAACTCCCCATACTTCCATTTTCCTCCTTAAGGATTTCCTCCTTAAGATGCAGCACTTCTACTGGCCTTTTCCAAGCAGCTTGCCCAGAATTGCTAAAGAAGAATTGTGAGCATCTCAAGCCATGGGCTTAACATCAAAAAGCTCTTTCAATGCATCTTCCATCCCTAGTTTCTGCCACTTGATGATGGTTGACTACACTCATCTCTCTTTTATTTTTTCCAACTCCAAATAGAATTACTGGCCATCTAGGAATTTGTCACGTTTGAACCCAAGTAAGTCTTTCTGATACTCACTGATATACTACCAGATGCCATCACTTAACTTCTGAACACAGTATGTGGAACACAACAATTGTACTGAAATCAAACCAAGCCTGTCTAATTCCTTTACCAAAGACCCCAGAGTTGAGAGAGAGAGGAAAAAAAAAAAAAAAAAAAAAAAAGAGCAGGAAAAGAACCAAATGTAAGATTTAAAAAAATTTGCTTTCAGCCAGGCGTGGTGGCACACGCTTGTAATCCCAGCACTTGGGAAGCTGAGATGGGAGGATCTGGGTTCGCGGCCAGCCTCAGCTACTTAGTGAGGCATTCTGCAACTTAGTGAGACCCTGTTTCAAAATAAAGAATAAAAAATAGGGCTGGGGGTATAGCTCAGAGGTAGAATGCCCCTGAGTTCAATCCCCAGTACCACACACACACACAAAAAAAAATTGCTTTCAAATCAATAAATTATTACTGAACAATGACAAAAGTGCTGAAAACTAAAGATTTGACTTGTCCACTTCTGGTGTACCATTTGTAGCTTCTGGCCAGAGTTTACCCCTTTTTCCATCTGGAGTCTCTCTCTCTCTCTCTCTCTCTCTCTCTCTCTCTCTCTCTCTCTCTATATATATATATATATATATATATATATATATATATATATATAGAAAGTGTGCATATATATATATATATGCACACACACTTTTTTTTTTTTTGCAGTACTAGGGATGGAACCCAAGGGCATTCTACCTCCGAACTGTACCCCCAGCCCTATTTTTATTCTTTATTTTGGTACAGGGTCTCACTAAGTTGCAGAGAGCCTCACGAAGTCACTGAGGAGCCTCTATATTTAAAGTGGGAGATAATTGCCGGCAGCTAAAGCTCACAGGCATGCCACATGATGAGTGAGGTCATGTTAATAAAGCCCTGAAGGGAAAAAAAAATGTGGAGTTCAGGGCTATTACCGTTCCAAGATTATTGCGTGAATGTGGACCGTCAATTCAGTGTGATGATTAACAAGCTATTAGAGCCACGTTATTGATTCCGCTATCTTTGGAACAGCTAATGTAGTGAGTACCAATAGGCCACAGACCTCAAACTTTGCTTCTTCCTGTACATCTGTGCTGCGTGGCAGTGCTTTCATTGGGGAAATGCAGATCATTTCATATACACAGTGGTACTGCCTTAATGCAGGTGGGAGGAGAGAGGAAAAGCACTTAAATCAATTCAGTATTGTTTTACTTGTTTTTCAGATATTAAAACTTTATACATGCAAAAGTTAAAACAAAAAACAGAGCAAAAGAGTAAAACCATTACTAATCATGTTGTTTAATAACTTGTTCTTTATTCCTTTCCTATCCAACTCCTCACAAATAACAATGTCAGTGATAGTTTCCCATATCAATGAGTATAGATATCAATATAATTTTTATCTGCAAAATATTTTGTGGATGGGCATATATTCATGAATCCATTTAACCAAAGTTCCTGTTGTTGGACACAGGGTGTTGACATTTTCGTTCTGTTAACAATGCTGTGATGAATCTCTGGGTCTTTGGTAAAGAATGTAGACAGGTCTGTTTTGATCTGGGGACCACTGTTGTACCCCACATAATGCATTCACAAGGTAGTGTAACAGTGAGTATCACCTGTTTATCTTTGAGCTTTTGACCATTTTCTCTCCGGAATAAAACCCTGGAAATGGAATTGATGAAACAGAAGATTTAGAGATTTTGTATCTTGAAATGTATTGCCAATCTACCCACAAGAAGAGTCATATGAGATCACTTTCCACTCAGTGTAGAGGAGTACCAGCTTCCCCTCCAACCTTGCCAACACTAGGCATTGTCAGTGTTTGTGATCTCTGCCAAACTGATAGGGAATGGAATGTGTAATGATTTTTATGTTCCATTCTAACCACGCCATATCAGACTGTAACTGAATGCAGTTGTTATGTGTCAGGGGACCTGGTTTAACTCACAGAACACTGTTTGAATCTGTGTTATAACTAACTATGATATTTCAAGGTTTTCCTATACTTTTGAAATAGAAGTCAAGCTTTCACATGGTTTAAATTACTCTCTCATTTACACTCCCAATGTGCTAGATAACCTGGGAAGTCCTTTAGAAGTTCTTTGGAGATGCTCTAGGTGATGCAGTACCAGGTGTTAGCTGCACTCTCCATAAAAAGGAGACTGTCTGGCCCAAAGACTGTGCTCAAGAAAAGCATCTTGGAAACAGTCCTCTGCAACTGAGATTGTTCCATGGGGTGGCCTGTGGCAGTGGATTCACAGGGACACATTAATCGCCTTGCCTTCAGCAATAATCTTTTTTATAGTCTCACCGTGTTTTAAAGGTTATTGTCTCCAGGACAGGTAATTGAGAAGACCTCACACTTCATCAGAAGCATTTTATCTTTATTACACAGCCACACACAAGGCAGCATATTTCTTTCTTTCACTGTCAGATTATGCCAAGATTTATAAGGTCTGGTCTGTATGAAAGCAAACACATGTTTGGGCAAGGATTCAACTAATTCAAAGAGATAGGGTCAGGACTTTCTCCTCTTCTATCTGTACCAGAGGGGCCAGTCCCTGAAAACACACACACACACACACACACACACACACACACACACACACACACTATTGCTCTCAAATGTATGCTTTGGATGTTGTTTCCAATGAAGATACCCATGGCTGGTTTACTGTGAGTTATCTTCGGCAAGTTCATCTACCCAAAGTTTTCTGACCAGTTGTTAACAGATGCATTTGGAACCCTGCCATGACATGTTTGTCTCAAATTCCTTGCAGATAGTAGAATAATGAGGAATGAGAAAGTTATCTTGAGCCAACATTTAGAAACATGGTGTTTGGAATTCATTTGAAAGTTCATGTTTCCTCCCTAGTTTCTAAGCCCTTTTTCTAGAAAACTCTCTAGAGAATAACCATCCAGGGTCATAGCCTGGTATTCATGGCTGCCTTGGTTCATTGGGTCTGGATAATACATCCATATTCCCTACCTTAGATTTCTCAAATTCTGCTTGTGTCTGAGAATGAGCCCTGTCTTCTCCGATCTATTACTCAAATTTATATGTTCTTTGTTCTCCCCTCATTTCTCTACTTATAGCATCCACAATAGGACTGCAAAAAGTTTACATTTCAGTGTGAGTAGGACATAGCTCCAAAAAGGATTTGCCCAGGACCTCCAGAGCTAAGAAGTCCTATGCCAGCTAGGAGGCACTGGATCATCACTAGCATCTGTCACACACATACACATGCATAAACCTTGTCCCAACACCCTTTATTATGGCTTTCCAAAATATAACTACCTTGAATGTTAATTAAGGATACTCTTCTTAGGGTTCAATTATCATTTTGGCCCCCAAAACATGTTTTAGTGAGTCAGGAGACCTCAATTCATGTACCCAAGCCTTAGTTTCCTCATTTATAAGATGCAGCAAAGATTAATGAAGTAATATATGATTGTCTCTTGTGCAATATTTGGTACATTGAAATGCTCATTTAAAAAGTGGCTATTATATAAAAACATTTTTATTGCTGAGTGGTACTCATACATCATAATGAGGTATAGAGTGATAGGAACACACATCCCACAGGACTCGGTGTGTTTCCCTCCACATCCCACCCACGCCCTCCCCTTCCCTGTACATGTCATTGGGGGATTGGTATTGATAATGTCATATCTGTACATAGCTTTATTTGAACTGTTTCCTTCATCAAGTCTACTTCCCCCTTTTCTCATCACCCCCCTCAACATTCCACTGGAATCTCTCTTCCTTTATCTGAAGTCCCTTTTGATTCCAAATATCTCTCTAGCTTCCACATATGAGAGGAGACATACAACCCTTCACTTTCTAAAACTGTCTAATTTCACTTGGCATAATATTCTCTAGTTTTATCCATTTTCCTGAAAACTGCATAATTTTGTTCTTTGTGGCTGAGTAAAATTCCATTGTGTGTATACACCAGAGCTTCATAATCCATTCAACTGTTGTTGATGGACACCTAGCCTAGTTCCATAATTTTACCATTGTGAATTGTGCTGCCATAAACATGAATATGCATGTATCACCATAATATTTGGACTTTAATTCCTTTGGAAAGATACCCAGGAATGGTATAGGTGGGTCATAGGTAGTTCCATTCCCAGTCTTCTGAGGAACCTCCATACTGATCTCCATAGCAGTATACTAATTTGCAGCCCCACCAATGTATAAGTGTATAAGGGTTCTTATTTTTCCACATCCTTGCCAGCATTTATTATTGTTTAAATTCTTGATGATTGTCATTCTAATTGTAGTTAGAGGAACTCTCAGTGTCATTTTGATTGGCATTTCCCTGCTTGCTAATGATGTTGCACACTTTTTTCATATATTTCTTAGTCATTTGTATTTCTTCTTTTGAAAAGTGTCTATTCAGTTCAATTTCCCATTTTTGGATTGGGTTTTTTTTTTTTTTTTAGTGTTAACTTTTTTAAATTCTTTATATATTCTAGATATTAGTCTCTATCAGAGGGCTATCTTCTCCAATTCTATAAACTCTCTCTTTAGACTCTTGGTTTCCTTTGCTGCACACAAGCTTTTTAATTTAATGCCATCCCATTATTAATTTTTGTTTTAATTTCCTGAGCTTTGGGGGTCTTATTGAGGAAATCCCTACCAATTCCTATATGTTAGAGGTTGTTCTATGCCCTCTTCTAGTAATTGAAAAGTCTCTGTTCTAATTTCTATGTAAGTCTAGAGGGACATGTGAAAGCCACCAATAAGTGTGACTTCATAGGGATACGACTGTATTTTTTAATGGTCATGGGTGTCAGTTTGATTTAGATCAATGGTCAGCAAATTCCTTCCCACAGGCCCAAACCACCTTCCCCCATCTGTTTGTCAGTAAAGTTTTATTGGAACACACCTATTTGTTTATATCTATGATTTCTTTCATGGTACTATAGTGGAATTATTTAATTGCTACAGAAACCCAGGACCCGTATGTCCCATAAAGTCAAAACTATGTACTATAAAACCATTTTTATAGAAAACTTGATCAACTTGTGATCAAACTTATAGTAGCACTATTTTTTTAATTGAATAGGTAGTGGGTAAATCTATTATGTAAAGATTCTACTGCTTACAGGCATCTAATAGAGGAGTTAGAGGCATAAGGAAAAGTATATGAGAATGTATCTGGAATAGGAAGGGAAGCATCCATGGTACCACCATTTAGTACATACCCAGAGACAGTGTTGGTAGCTAGAAAATGGAACTGTAGGTCCTTCCACAAGAAAATTTTTTTTTCTGGCCAGATTAGAGTTGAGTAGACCCCTCCTGGAAGAGGTCCAGGGAAACAGAATTCTGGTTCTCCATATAAAGATGATTTCCACAAGTCTTGTGTGAGGTAAAAATTATTTAATAAATAAAACAATCAGAATTTGTTCCATATTGAGGTGTACTTTGGAGCCCAGACCAAATGTACCATGCTTCAAGAAATCAAAGTTCAATTTGGATGGCTTTATTTAGGGTAAAGTTTATGAAATAACAACTAGATAAATATCCCACGGAGAGAGGAGAGAACATTCATCAATGCCTTAGGTTTCTATGAATCACCTGAACTATACCAATATGTGGATTTTTAAAGATGGATGAATCTGCATCTGCTTATGTGTACACTGTAAAAGAAGAAGAAGAAGAAAAAAGACCTAAATCTACTTTAATTGGAAATGTAGAAAAAATAGTTCAGATGTTTGAAACTTTTCTGACACAAATATTGTATTCATAAACAATTCTGTGTGAGTATGTTAGTTTATAGTTTGTCTAGAATAGAGGACTCACTAGCTACCCTACTATATAAAACAATTGCTCCTCGGGCTTATTTATTTATTAAGTGGTAAACATTACCCTAGAGGATGTTTAAGTTTGTGAAGATGACGAATCCATGAATCCATGCACGGAAAATGTAGTCATGGGCCCTTTGTCTCTCTGATCACCACCCTCAGTCTGACTCCACACCCTACACACTCTGCCTTCCTGCTAACACTGCCCCTACTGTCTCTGTGACACACAAAGCATATGCCCAGGATAAGATTCTCTTTCAACTGCCTATCAGGCTTTCAGCATGTGCTCAGAAAAGATAATGGCATTGCTCTGCTTTGGCTTACACCATAGTGTCAGTCCAGCAGAAGCAAAGGGAAGACTACTTTCCTGATGAAGATCAGTTGCCATTTCCTGCCTTGAGGACTAAAGTTGAGCAAATGCAAAGGTCATCTGTGTTTATATTAACGATGCAAGAGTTACACTACATTTTCGCAACAGCATCAAGTCATTATTTATCCACTTGTCTCTTTTTTTAATCATTCCTTTGAACTGCCTGCATTTGCTTATCATGATCTTTCTAAGTCTGTAAACAGCTCGAGAGTAGCTGTTCCATTTCTCTAAATAGAGTCTTAGGTCATTTTATTATCCAGCATTATAAGTCATCAGAATGCATCCATCTGTTGTCTTTCCACATCTGGAGTAACTTTAACTCTTTAAGCCTATAGACAAACTAGGAAAGTCTTTATGGCATTGACTTGTTACTTTTCCTATCATACCACATTCTAATGTATCATTTTTCACTGAAAAATTACAAGGAAATCATTAAAATTGTCTGATGTTTTTTAGGAGATGGCGTATATAATGGCTTCTTGCCCACATTTACTGTTCTTTCTAGTTTTCTTTTGCCATAATTATTCTCCCTGGATACAGCCACTCAGAGCTTCTTCCTCTCAATTTAGACAAGCTATAAAGATGTGAACACAGAGACCCTGAAGCTTCCTATCCAGGAGCCAGTGGGAAAATCTTCATAGCAGTGGAGCAAAGAACCAAGAAGTATTTAATAAATAAGAATAATAAAAGTTTGTTCCATATCAAGATCTGCTTTGGAGCTCAGATCAAATGTACCATGCTGCAAGAAATGAAAGGTCAGTTTGGGTGACTTTAGTTAGGAGGAAAGTTTATGAAATAACAACCAGATAAATATCCAGTAGAGGAGAGAACAATCATCAATGCCCTAGATTGCTAATTAATTGCCTGACCTCTACCACATCCTTGTGTATATGCCAATCATTCGGTTCAATTTCATTATCTACATGACTTGGTTTTCTTACTTGTGTATTTTGGGGGTGACCACATATTGATAGACCAGTTTCCAGTCCATTCAACTACCTTGAATTTGATAGCTCCTTCAGCAAGGAAGGAAAGAATTTGAACCATCAGGGTTGGCACGGTGTATAAGGCAAATTACAATTTGTCAACTGATTATGAGTAGTTCTAATGCATGGGGTAGGATAAGCTCTTTTCCAGTCACCAGCCGAAGCTTATTAATTTGGGTTAATCGTATGACCGTGGTGGCTGGCACGAAATTTACCAACCCTCTTATAGCATAACTTAGTCAAACTTTCGTTTATAGATTAATTTTGATCACTGCTGTTTCCTGTGGGGGTGTGGCGGTAGCAAGGTGTTTTGAGCTACATTAAGTGTGTGCTTGATACCTGCTCCTTTTGGTCATTATTGACATAGAGGGCATTCTCACAGGGACGTAGATGCTTGCATGTGTAAATTTGCTATTAACTAATAAGAAGGCCAGGACCAAGCCTTTAATGTTTATGGGGTAAAAACCCATCTAAGCATTTTCAGTGCTTTGCTTTAAAGTTAAGCTACATTAACCTAGTAAGTGGAAATACACATGTGTGTTTCTAATATGAAGTAATTGACAAAGTATTATGTAAGTCCTATTTTAGGCTGGCCGTATATGTTAATTGAATAAATTGAGTTAGTGATATGGGTACGTATGTGTGACTTAAAGTGAGGATTAATTTGTAGGTTATTTGGTTTATGGAAAAAGCAATATAATTGTATAAGTTTTGTTTGTAGTTAATTAAATAGGAAATTTTATTCATATGGAGTAATGTTATAAAAGTTTTAATACTTACATGACTGTGAGAGTTTTTGTAAACACTTGAATACAAGAATTTTCATGTAGAATTTTCTGTGTTCTAGCCAATATGTGTGTTGGCTAAAATTCATGTCCTCGAGCATGGATATATATAGCACCTCTTGATTTTTATTATGCGGATTAAGGTTACTGACTTAAGGTACCACAGGACTTTATTCTTAGGACACCATGCTGGGAGGCGTTGTTGATGCTTAAGACCCGAAAATAAAGATACCAAATGCATGACACCATAGTTATGTGTGAGCATGGGCTGATTAGACATTAACCCACCGAGATGTCTTACTTAAGGGGAACGTGTGGGCGATTCTAAATGATATGGCCCTGAAGTAAGAACCAGATGCCAGGTATAGTTTCAGTATAGAAACCCCCAAGTTTAAATGGGCCCGGAGCGAGAAGAGGAGCATTACCCGAGCGGGTTGATGATTTCACGGAGGATGGTAGATTAAGAGACCACCGTTGGGAGGGGATAGACATTTGGAAGATAGAGGTTTATGACGGAAATGGGGTTAGCACGACTAAGGAGATGTTAGTATTATGTCAGATAGATAGGGAGGATGTGCTATGTAAAATTAAGGGTTGTATGTACTAACTCACATACGTGTTGATTAACTGTTATGTCAGTATTGGATGTTATGTAGTATGTACGTCTTGTGTTATGTACGGGCTTATTATTCATGTGTGAGATAGTTTTATGTGGAATATACATATTATGTATAAATGTATTATTAATAAATTAATGTACTTAGTACATTATTAATGGGGTAATACATAAAATGCACGATATACATAGGAATAATATATTAAGTTTGAGATGACTAAATCTACAACTATAAGATCAAGGAATAGTTTATAAAAGAATTTCGGCTTTGGGGGTCGGTGGTGAGACTAGAGTCTCTTCCTTGATGCCCTAGGAAAATAGGTTTTCATTTTTGGTTTACAAGACCAAAGTAATGTTTATACTACTGGGGCTCTTCATTTAAGGAGTTTGTTTTCGAGTAGGCTAAATATAGGGAGGAGAATAAGGATAATTGAGAAGTAGAGGATGGATGCTAATTGTCCAATGATAATAAATGGGTGTTCGACTGGTTGACCTCCGATTCATGTAAGGGTGAGTAAATCTGCTGTGAGAATTCAGAATAGGCATTGGCTAAGTGGGCGGAATATTATACTTCGCTGTTTAGATAACTGCAGAAGTGGGAAGATAGCTAAAATAAGAATAGAGAGAATTAGAGCCAGTACACCTCCTAGTTTGTTTGGAATTGAGCGTAAGATGGCGTAAGCGAATAAAAAGTATCACTCTGGTTTAATATGTGGTGGGGTGCTTAGTGGATTAGCGGGGGTATAGTTGTCTGGGTCTCCTAGAAGGTCTGGGTAAAATAATACTAGGGATGTAAGTAGAAAGATTAGTAGTAATAGTCCAAGAATGTCCTTGATTGTATAGTAAGGGTGGAAAGGAATTTTATCAGCATCTGAGTTAATTCCAGATGGATTACTAGATCCAGTTTCATGGAGAAATAGTAAATGTACTATAACTAAGGCTGCAATAATGAAAGGTAAAATAAAGTGAAATGTGAAGAATCGGGTTAGAGTAGCTTTGTCAACTGAGAATCCTCCTCAGATTCATTCTACTAAAGTAGTGCCGATATAGGGAATGGCGGATAATAGATTTGTAATTACTGTAGCTCCTCAGAAAGACATCTGTCCCCATGGAAGTACATACCCTATGAAGGCAGTTGCTATGATTGTGAACAGGAGAATAATGCCGATGTTTCAAGTTTCAATATATATATAAGACCCATAGTATAGTCCTCGTCCTACGTGCAGGAATAAACAGATGAAAAATATGGAGGCACCGTTAGCGTGTATATAGCGGATCAATCAGCCGTAGTTGACGTCTCGGCAGATGTGTGTGACAGATGAGAATGCTGTAGCCGTATCTGCTGTGTAGTGTATAGCTAGGAATAGTCCGGTAAAGATTTTGAATGCCTAGGCAGGCACCTAATAGGGATCCGAAGTTTCATCAAGCTGAAATATTAGATGGGGCTGGAAGATCAATAAAGGAATGATTAAGGATTTTGATTAATGGGTGGGATTTGCGGGTATTTGTCATTAGTAGTTTTTATAGTTGAATTACAACGATGATTTTTCATGTCATTAGTCATGGTTAGATTCCATGTAAAAATTATGACATACATTTTATTTCTGTTAAGTTTGCTTTTTGTTTTTGGCTTTTTAGGGGTTTCTTTAAAGCCATCTCCTATTTATGGCGGGCTGGGTTTAGTTTTAAATGGGGCGGTAGGTTGTGGTATTGTGTTATATTTTGGTGGTTCATTTTTAGGGTTAATAATGTTTTTGATTTATTTAGGTGGAATATTAGTGGTATTTGGCTATACAACGGCTATAGCTACTGAAGAGTATCCTGAGACATGGGGTTCAAGCACATTAGTTTGAAGTATATTATTGTCAGGGTTTTTAGTAGAGATTATTCTGATTCTGTTGATAAAAGGCTATGACAAGATTGAGATTATAGTAAATTTTAATGGATTAGAAGATTGAGTTGTATTTGAGGGTGATGAAGTTGGGCTAATTCGTGAAGATTCTATAGGTGTGTCTGCTTTGTACAGTTATGGTAATTGATTAATAGTAGTTGCAGGCTGATCTTTATTTGTTAGTATTTTTATTGTTATTGAAATTACGCGTGGCAATTAAATTATAAGAGCCAGGATTATTAATATTGATAAGGCGAATGATAAAAAATATAATTTAATTAACCCTGACTGATTAGAGGTCAGGGTTGATGCCGTGAGTTGAGTGGTAGAAATTAATTTTGAGGAAGATTTTTCAAATCATGTGGTATCTATAAGTTTTGATGCTGAATTAGAGCTGATTGTTAGATTCGTATTAGGAAATACTCGATGGATAATTGGGGGAAAATATCCTAGAAGGTTAGAGAATTTTATATGTTTTGAGGTCATTTTGAATTTCAAGTAGAGGGTTAAATTATTTAGTTCGATAGCTATCGTGAAGCCTAAAAGGGTGACGGCTAAGGCTATTAGTTTAAGGTATCAGGGTATGGTTATTTGTTGGATGTTTATGGGATTTAAATTTATAGAAATAAAGAACCCAGCGAAGATACTACCAATTAGTAAACGTTTAATAGCATTGTTAAGTGGAAGGTTATTTTCGTTAAGAGAGTTAAAGGGTGAGAATCGTGGTTGGCATATAAGGGCAAAGAAGATAATGCGAGAGCTGTATACAGCTGTAAGGGAAGTGGCAATGAGTGTAATTAATAGGGCTCAGGCGTTGGTATACGACGTATTAGCGGATTCAATGATTAGGTCTTTAGAATAGAAGCCTGTGAGGAAAGGTGTACCTGTTAGTGCTAGGCTTCCCACGGTTAATGCGGAGGAGGTAAGTGGAAGGGTTTTGTATAATCCTCCTATTTTTCGAATGTCTTGTTCGTCGTTTAGATTATGAATGATGGATCCGGAGCATATGAATAATATGGCTTTAAAGAAAGAGTGTATGCAGATATGAAAGAAAGCTAGGTGTGGTTGGTTAATGCCAATTGTTACTATTATTAAACCTACTTGACTAGAGGTGGAGAAAGCGATAATTTTTTTAATATCATTTTGTGTAAGAGCACATATTGCTGTAAATAGGGTGGTGATTGCTCCTAGGCATAAAATAATGGTTAGAGTGATAGGATTATTTTCTAATAAGGGGTGGAATCGGATTAATAGGAAAACTCCTGCGACTACTATAGTGCTGGAGTGGAGTAGGGCAGAGACAGGAGTTGGTCCTTCTATGGCTGAAGGAAGTCATGGGTGAAGTCCAAATTGGGCTGATTTACCTGTTGCGGCAAGAGTTAGGCCTAGGAGTGGTAGAGCATTAGAAAAATTTATGGCGAATAGTTGTTGGAGGTTTCATGAGTTGCAATTAAGGAAAAATCATGCTATAGATAAAACAAACCCAATATCTCCAATTCGATTATATAGAATTGCTTGAAGGGCTGCTGTATTGGCGTCTGGGCGTCCTTAGGAGGAACGATATAATACCTACTCCTTCTCATCCGATGAAAAGTTGAAATAGATTATTGGCTATTACTAAAATAATTATAGTGATTAGAAATAGTAGAAGATGTGGAACATTTCCTCATACATTTATTGGCCATTTGTATTTCTTCTTTTGTGAAGTGTCTATTTAGGTCCTTTGCCCATTTTTTGATTGGGTTATTTGCTCTCTTAGTTGTGATTTTCTTGAGTTCTTTGTATATCATATGCTCCGGATCCATCATTCATAATCTAAACGACGAACAAGACATTCGAAAAATAGGAGGATTATACAAAACCCTTCCACTTACCTCCTCCGCATTAACCGTGGGAAGCCTAGCACTAACAGGTACACCTTTCCTCACAGGCTTCTATTCTAAAGACCTAATCATTGAATCCGCTAATACGTCATATACCAACGCCTGAGCCCTATTAATTACACTCATTGCCACTTCCCTTACAGCTGTATACAGCTCTCGCATTATCTTCTTTGCCCTTATATGCCAACCACGATTCTCACCCTTTAACTCTCTTAACGAAAATAACCTTCCACTTAACAATGCTATTAAACATTTACTAATTGGTAGTATCTTCGCTGGGTTCTTTATTTCTATAAATTTAAATCCCATAAACATCCAACAAATAACCATACCCTGATACCTTAAACTAATAGCCTTAGCCGTCACCCTTTTAGGCTTCACGATAGCTATCGAACTAAATAATTTAACCCTCTACTTGAAATTCAAAATGACCTCAAAACATATAAAATTCTCTAACCTTCTAGGATATTTTCCCCCAATTATCCATCGAGTATTTCCTAATACGAATCTAACAATCAGCTCTAATTCAGCATCAAAACTTATAGATACCACATGATTTGAAAAATCTTCCTCAAAATTAATTTCTACCACTCAACTCACGGCATCAACCCTGACCTCTAATCAGTCAGGGTTAATTAAATTATATTTTTTATCATTCGCCTTATCAATATTAATAATCCTGGCTCTTATAATTTAATTGCCACGCGTAATTTCAATAACAATAAAAATACTAACAAATAAAGATCAGCCTGCAACTACTATTAATCAATTACCATAACTGTACAAAGCAGACACACCTATAGAATCTTCACGAATTAGCCCAACTTCATCACCCTCAAATACAACTCAATCTTCTAATCCATTAAAATTTACTATAATCTCAATCTTGTCATAGCCTTTTATCAACAGAATCAGAATAATCTCTACTAAAAACCCTGACAATAATATACTTCAAACTAATGTGTTTGAACCCCATGTCTCAGGATACTCTTCAGTAGCTATAGCCGTTGTATAGCCAAATACCACTAATATTCCACCTAAATAAATCAAAAACATTATTAACCCTAAAAATGAACCACCAAAATATAACACAATACCACAACCTACCGCCCCATTTAAAACTAAACCCAGCCCGCCATAAATAGGAGACGGCTTTAAAGAAACCCCTAAAAAGCCAAAAACAAAAAGCAAACTTAACAGAAATAAAATGTATGTCATAATTTTTACATGGAATCTAACCATGACTAATGACATGAAAAATCATCGTTGTAATTCAACTATAAAAACTACTAATGACAAATACCCGCAAATCCCACCCATTAATCAAAATCCTTAATCATTCCTTTATTGATCTTCCAGCCCCATCGAATATTTCAGCTTGATGAAACTTCGGATCCCTATTAGGTGCCTGCCTAGGCATTCAAATCTTTACCGGACTATTCCTAGCTATACACTATACAGCAGATACGGCTACAGCATTCTCATCTGTCACACACATCTGCTGAGACGTCAACTACGGCTGATTGATCCGCTATATACACGCTAACGGTGCCTCCATATTTTTCATCTGTTTATTCCTGCACGTAGGACGAGGACTATACTATGGGTCTTATATATATATTGAAACTTGAAACATCGGCATTATTCTCCTGTTCACAATCATAGCAACTGCCTTCATAGGGTATGTACTTCCATGGGGACAGATGTCTTTCTGAGGAGCTACAGTAATTACAAATCTATTATCCGCCATTCCCTATATCGGCACTACTTTAGTAGAATGAATCTGAGGAGGATTCTCAGTTGACAAAGCTACTCTAACCCGATTCTTCACATTTCACTTTATTTTACCTTTCATTATTGCAGCCTTAGTTATAGTACATTTACTATTTCTCCATGAAACTGGATCTAGTAATCCATCTGGAATTAACTCAGATGCTGATAAAATTCCTTTCCACCCTTACTATACAATCAAGGACATTCTTGGACTATTACTACTAATCTTTCTACTTACATCCCTAGTATTATTTTACCCAGACCTTCTAGGAGACCCAGACAACTATACCCCCGCTAATCCACTAAGCACCCCACCACATATTAAACCAGAGTGATACTTTTTATTCGCTTACGCCATCTTACGCTCAATTCCAAACAAACTAGGAGGTGTACTGGCTCTAATTCTCTCTATTCTTATTTTAGCTATCTTCCCACTTCTGCAGTTATCTAAACAGCGAAGTATAGTATTCCGCCCACTTAGCCAATGCCTATTCTGAATTCTCACAGCAGATTTACTCACCCTTACATGAATCGGAGGTCAACCAGTCGAACACCCATTTACTATCATTGGACAATTAGCATCCATCCTCTACTTCTCAATTATCCTTATTCTCCTCCCTATATTTAGCCTACTCGAAAACAAACTCCTTAAATGAAGAGCCCCAGTAGTATAAACATTACTTTGGTCTTGTAAACCAAAAATGAAAACCTATTTTCCTAGGGCATCAAGGAAGAGACTCTAGTCGTCTCACCACTGACCCCCAAAGCCGAAATTCTTTTATAAACTATTCCTTGATCTTATAGTTGTAGATTTAGTCATTTCAAACTTAATATATTATTCCTATGTATATCGTGCATTTTATGTATTACCCCATTAATAATGTACTAAGTACATTAATTTATTAATAATACATTTATACATAATATGTATATTCCACATAAAACTATCTCACACATGAATAATAAGCCCGTACATAACACAAGACGTACATACTACATAACATCCAATACTGACATAACAGTTAATCAACACGTATGTGAGTTAGTACATACAACCCTTAATTTTACATAGCACATCGTCCCTATCTACCTGACATAATACTAACATCTCCTTAGTCGTGCTAACCCCATTTCCGTCATAAACCTCTATCTTCCAAATGTCTATCCCCTCCCAACGGTGGTCTCTTAATCTACCATTCTCCGTGAAATCATCAACCCGCTTGGGTAATGCTCCTCTTCTCGCTCCGCGCCCATTTAAACTTGGGGGTTTCTATACTGAAACTATACCTGGCATCTGGTTCTTACTTCAGGGCCATATCATTTAGAATCGCCCACACGTTCCCCTTAAGTAAGACATCTCGGTGGGTTAATGTCTAATCAGCCCATGCTCACACATAACTATGGTGTCATGCATTTGGTATCTTTATTTTCGGGTCTTAAGCATCAACAACGCCTCCCAGCATGGTGTCCTAAGAATAAAGTCCTGTGGTACCTTAAGTCAGTAACCTTAATCCGCATAATAAAAATCAAGAGGTGCTATATATATCCATGCTCGAGGACATGAATTTTAGCCAACATACATATTGGCTAGAACACAGAAAATTCTACATGAAAATTCTTGTATTCAAGTGTTTACAAAAACTCTCACAGTCATGTAAGTATTAAAACTTTTATAACATTACTCCATATGAATAAAATTTCCTATTTAATTAACTACAAACAAAACTTATACAATTATATTGCTTTTTCCATAAACCAAATAACCTACAAATTAATCCTCACTTTAAGTCACACATACGTACCCATATCACTAACTCAATTTATTCAATTAACATATACGGCCAGCCTAAAATAGGACTTACATAATACTTTGTCAATTACTTCATATTAGAAACACACATGTGTATTTCCACTTACTAGGTTAATGTAGCTTAACTTTAAAGCAAAGCACTGAAAATGCTTAGATGGGTTTTTACCCCATAAACATTAAAGGCTTGGTCCTGGCCTTCTTATTAGTTAATAGCAAATTTACACATGCAAGCATCTACGTCCCTGTGAGAATGCCCTCTATGTCAATAATGACCAAAAGGAGCAGGTATCAAGCACACACTTAATGTAGCTCAAAACACCTTGCTACCGCCACACCCCCACAGGAAACAGCAGTGATCAAAATTAATCTATAAACGAAAGTTTGACTAAGTTATGCTATAAGAGGGTTGGTAAATTTCGTGCCAGCCACCACGGTCATACGATTAACCCAAATTAATAAGCTTCGGCTGGTGACTGGAAAAGAGCTTATCCTACCCCATGCATTAGAACTACTCATAATCAGTTGACAAATTGTAATTTGCCTTATACACCGTGCCAACCCTGATGGTTCAAATTCTTTCCTTCCTTGCTGAAGGAGCTATCAAATTCAAGGTAGTTGAATGGACTGGAAACTGGTCTATCAATATGTGGTCACCCCCAAAATACACAAGTAAGAAAACCAAGTCATGTAGATAATGAAATTGAACCGAATGATTGGCATATACACAAGGATGTGGTAGAGGTCAGGCAATTAATTAGCAATCTAGGGCATTGATGATTGTTCTCTCCTCTACTGGATATTTATCTGGTTGTTATTTCATAAACTTTCCCCCTAACTAAAGTCACCCAAACTGACCTTTCATTTCTTGCAGCATGGTACATTTGATCTGAGCTCCAAAGCAGATCTTGATATGGAACAAACTTTTATTATTCTTATTTATTAAATACTTCTTGGTTCTTTGCTCCACTGCTATGAAGATTTTCCCACTGGCTCCTGGATAGGAAGCTTCAGGGTCTCTGTGTTCACATCTTTAGAGCTTGTCTAAATTGAGAGGAAGAAGCTCTGAGTGGCTGTATCCAGGGAGAATAATTATGGCAAAAGAAAACTAGAAAGAACAGTAAATGTGGGCAAGAAGCCATTATATACGCCATCTCCTAAAAAACATCAGACAATTTTAATGATTTCCTTGTATTTTTTCAGTGAAAAATGATACATTAGAATGTGGTATGATAGGAAAAGTAACAAGTCAATGCCATAAAGACTTTCCTAGTTTGTCTATAGGCTTAAAGAGTTAAAGTTACTCCAGATGTGGAAAGACAACAGATGGATGCATTCTGATGACTTATAATGCTGGATAATAAAATGACCTAAGACTCTATTTAGAGAAATGGAACAGCTACTCTCGAGCTGTTTACAGACTTAGAAAGATCATGATAAGCAAATGCAGGCAGTTCAAAGGAATGATTAAAAAAAGAGACAAGTGGATAAATAATGACTTGATGCTGTTGCGAAAATGTAGTGTAACTCTTGCATCGTTAATATAAACACAGATGACCTTTGCATTTGCTCAACTTTAGTCCTCAAGGCAGGAAATGGCAACTGATCTTCATCAGGAAAGTAGTCTTCCCTTTGCTTCTGCTGGACTGACACTATGGTGTAAGCCAAAGCAGAGCAATGCCATTATCTTTTCTGAGCACATGCTGAAAGCCTGATAGGCAGTTGAAAGAGAATCTTATCCTGGGCATATGCTTTGTGTGTCACAGAGACAGTAGGGGCAGTGTTAGCAGGAAGGCAGAGTGTGTAGGGTGTGGAGTCAGACTGGGGGTGGTGATCAGAGAGACAAAGGGCTCATGACTACATTTTCCGTGCATGGATTCATGGATTCGTCATCTTCACAAACTTAAACATCCTCTAGGGTAATGTTTACCACTTAATAAATAAATAAGCCTGAGGAGCAATTGTTTTATATAGTAGGGTAGCTAGTGAGTCCTCTATTCTAGACAAACTATAAACTAACATACTCACACAGAATTGTTTATGAATACAATATTTGTGTCAGAAAAGTTTCAAACATCTGAACTATTTTTTCTACATTTCCAATTAAAGTAGATTTAGGTCTTTTTTCTTCTTCTTCTTCTTTTACAGTGTACACATAAGCAGATGCAGATTCATCCATCTTTAAAAATCCACATATTGGTATAGTTCAGGTGATTCATAGAAACCTAAGGCATTGATGAATGTTCTCTCCTCTCTCCGTGGGATATTTATCTAGTTGTTATTTCATAAACTTTACCCTAAATAAAGCCATCTAAATTGAACTTTGATTTCTTGAAGCATGGTACATTTGGTCTGGGCTCCAAAGTACACCTCAATATGGAACAAATTCTGATTGTTTTATTTATTAAATAATTTTTACCTCACACAAGACTTGTGGAAATCATCTTTATATGGAGAACCAGAATTCTGTTTCCCTGGACCTCTTCCAGGAGGGGTCTACTCAACTCTAATCTGGCCAGAAAAAAAAATTTTCTTGTGGAAGGACCTACAGTTCCATTTTCTAGCTACCAACACTGTCTCTGGGTATGTACTAAATGGTGGTACCATGGATGCTTCCCTTCCTATTCCAGATACATTCTCATATACTTTTCCTTATGCCTCTAACTCCTCTATTAGATGCCTGTAAGCAGTAGAATCTTTACATAATAGATTTACCCACTACCTATTCAATTAAAAAAATAGTGCTACTATAAGTTTGATCACAAGTTGATCAAGTTTTCTATAAAAATGGTTTTATAGTACATAGTTTTGACTTTATGGGACATACGGGTCCTGGGTTTCTGTAGCAATTAAATAATTCCACTATAGTACCATGAAAGAAATCATAGATATAAACAAATAGGTGTGTTCCAATAAAACTTTACTGACAAACAGATGGGGGAAGGTGGTTTGGGCCTGTGGGAAGGAATTTGCTGACCATTGATCTAAATCAAACTGACACCCATGACCATTAAAAAATACAGTCGTATCCCTATGAAGTCACACTTATTGGTGGCTTTCACATGTCCCTCTAGACTTACATAGAAATTAGAACAGAGACTTTTCAATTACTAGAAGAGGGCATAGAACAACCTCTAACATATAGGAATTGGTAGGGATTTCCTCAATAAGACCCCCAAAGCTCAGGAAATTAAAACAAAAATTAATAATGGGATGGCATTAAATTAAAAAGCTTGTGTGCAGCAAAGGAAACCAAGAGTCTAAAGAGAGAGTTTATAGAATTGGAGAAGATAGCCCTCTGATAGAGACTAATATCTAGAATATATAAAGAATTTAAAAAAGTTAACACTAAAAAAAAAAAAAAAACCCAATCCAAAAATGGGAAATTGAACTGAATAGACACTTTTCAAAAGAAGAAATACAAATGACTAAGAAATATATGAAAAAAGTGTGCAACATCATTAGCAAGCAGGGAAATGCCAATCAAAATGACACTGAGAGTTCCTCTAACTACAATTAGAATGACAATCATCAAGAATTTAAACAATAATAAATGCTGGCAAGGATGTGGAAAAATAAGAACCCTTATACACTTATACATTGGTGGGGCTGCAAATTAGTATACTGCTATGGAGATCAGTATGGAGGTTCCTCAGAAGACTGGGAATGGAACTACCTATGACCCACCTATACCATTCCTGGGTATCTTTCCAAAGGAATTAAAGTCCAAATATTATGGTGATACATGCATATTCATGTTTATGGCAGCACAATTCACAATGGTAAAATTATGGAACTAGGCTAGGTGTCCATCAACAACAGTTGAATGGATTATGAAGCTCTGGTGTATACACACAATGGAATTTTACTCAGCCACAAAGAACAAAATTATGCAGTTTTCAGGAAAATGGATAAAACTAGAGAATATTATGCCAAGTGAAATTAGACAGTTTTAGAAAGTGAAGGGTTGTATGTCTCCTCTCATATGTGGAAGCTAGAGAGATATTTGGAATCAAAAGGGACTTCAGATAAAGGAAGAGAGATTCCAGTGGAATGTTGGGGGGAGTGATGAGAAAAGGGGGAAGTAGACTTGATGAAGGAAACAGTTCAAATAAAGCTATGTACAGATATGACATTATCAATACCAATCCCCCAATGACATGTACAGGGAAGGGGAGGGCGTGGGTGGGATGTGGAGGGAAACACACCGAGTCCTGTGGGATGTGTGTTCCTATCACTCTATACCTCATTATGATGTATGAGTACCACTCAGCAATAAAAATGTTTTTATATAATAGCCACTTTTTAAATGAGCATTTCAATGTACCAAATATTGCACAAGAGACAATCATATATTACTTCATTAATCTTTGCTGCATCTTATAAATGAGGAAACTAAGGCTTGGGTACATGAATTGAGGTCTCCTGACTCACTAAAACATGTTTTGGGGGCCAAAATGATAATTGAACCCTAAGAAGAGTATCCTTAATTAACATTCAAGGTAGTTATATTTTGGAAAGCCATAATAAAGGGTGTTGGGACAAGGTTTATGCATGTGTATGTGTGTGACAGATGCTAGTGATGATCCAGTGCCTCCTAGCTGGCATAGGACTTCTTAGCTCTGGAGGTCCTGGGCAAATCCTTTTTGGAGCTATGTCCTACTCACACTGAAATGTAAACTTTTTGCAGTCCTATTGTGGATGCTATAAGTAGAGAAATGAGGGGAGAACAAAGAACATATAAATTTGAGTAATAGATCGGAGAAGACAGGGCTCATTCTCAGACACAAGCAGAATTTGAGAAATCTAAGGTAGGGAATATGGATGTATTATCCAGACCCAATGAACCAAGGCAGCCATGAATACCAGGCTATGACCCTGGATGGTTATTCTCTAGAGAGTTATCTAGAAAAAGGGCTTAGAAACTAGGGAGGAAACATGAACTTTCAAATGAATTCCAAACACCATGTTTCTAAATGTTGGCTCAAGATAACTTTCTCATTCCTCATTATTCTACTATCTGCAAGGAATTTGAGACAAACATGTCATGGCAGGGTTCCAAATGCATCTGTTAACAACTGGTCAGAAAACTTTGGGTAGATGAACTTGCCGAAGATAACTCACAGTAAACCAGCCATGGGTATCTTCATTGGAAACAACATCCAAAGCATACATTTGAGAGCAATAGTGTGTGTGTGTGTGTGTGTGTGTGTGTGTGTGTGTGTGTGTGTGTTTTCAGGGACTGGCCCCTCTGGTACAGATAGAAGAGGAGAAAGTCCTGACCCTATCTCTTTGAATTAGTTGAATCCTTGCCCAAACATGTGTTTGCTTTCATACAGACCAGACCTTATAAATCTTGGCATAATCTGACAGTGAAAGAAAGAAATATGCTGCCTTGTGTGTGGCTGTGTAATAAAGATAAAATGCTTCTGATGAAGTGTGAGGTCTTCTCAATTACCTGTCCTGGAGACAATAACCTTTAAAACACGGTGAGACTATAAAAAAGATTATTGCTGAAGGCAAGGCGATTAATGTGTCCCTGTGAATCCACTGCCACAGGCCACCCCATGGAACAATCTCAGTTGCAGAGGACTGTTTCCAAGATGCTTTTCTTGAGCACAGTCTTTGGGCCAGACAGTCTCCTTTTTATGGAGAGTGCAGCTAACACCTGGTACTGCATCACCTAGAGCATCTCCAAAGAACTTCTAAAGGACTTCCCAGGTTATCTAGCACATTGGGAGTGTAAATGAGAGAGTAATTTAAACCATGTGAAAGCTTGACTTCTATTTCAAAAGTATAGGAAAACCTTGAAATATCATAGTTAGTTATAACACAGATTCAAACAGTGTTCTGTGAGTTAAACCAGGTCCCCTGACACATAACAACTGCATTCAGTTACAGTCTGATATGGCGTGGTTAGAATGGAACATAAAAATCATTACACATTCCATTCCCTATCAGTTTGGCAGAGATCACAAACACTGACAATGCCTAGTGTTGGCAAGGTTGGAGGGGAAGCTGGTACTCCTCTACACTGAGTGGAAAGTGATCTCATATGACTCTTCTTGTGGGTAGATTGGCAATACATTTCAAGATACAAAATCTCTAAATCTTCTGTTTCATCAATTCCATTTCCAGGGTTTTATTCCGGAGAGAAAATGGTCAAAAGCTCAAAGATAAACAGGTGATACTCACTGTTACACTACCTTGTGAATGCATTATGTGGGGTACAACAGTGGTCCCCAGATCAAAACAGACCTGTCTACATTCTTTACCAAAGACCCAGAGATTCATCACAGCATTGTTAACAGAACGAAAATGTCAACACCCTGTGTCCAACAACAGGAACTTTGGTTAAATGGATTCATGAATATATGCCCATCCACAAAATATTTTGCAGATAAAAATTATATTGATATCTATACTCATTGATATGGGAAACTATCACTGACATTGTTATTTGTGAGGAGTTGGATAGGAAAGGAATAAAGAACAAGTTATTAAACAACATGATTAGTAATGGTTTTACTCTTTTGCTCTGTTTTTTGTTTTAACTTTTGCATGTATAAAGTTTTAATATCTGAAAAACAAGTAAAACAATACTGAATTGATTTAAGTGCTTTTCCTCTCTCCTCCCACCTGCATTAAGGCAGTACCACTGTGTATATGAAATGATCTGCATTTCCCCAATGAAAGCACTGCCACGCAGCACAGATGTACAGGAAGAAGCAAAGTTTGAGGTCTGTGGCCTATTGGTACTCACTACATTAGCTGTTCCAAAGATAGCGGAATCAATAACGTGGCTCTAATAGCTTGTTAATCATCACACTGAATTGACGGTCCACATTCACGCAATAATCTTGGAACGGTAATAGCCCTGAACTCCACATTTTTTTTTCCCTTCAGGGCTTTATTAACATGACCTCACTCATCATGTGGCATGCCTGTGAGCTTTAGCTGCCGGCAATTATCTCCCACTTTAAATATAGAGGCTCCTCAGTGACTTCGTGAGGCTCTCTGCAACTTAGTGAGACCCTGTACCAAAATAAAGAATAAAAATAGGGCTGGGGGTACAGTTCGGAGGTAGAATGCCCTTGGGTTCCATCCCTAGTACTGCAAAAAAAAAAAAAGTGTGTGTGCATATATATATATATATGCACACTTTCTATATATATATATATATATATATATATATATATATATATATATAGAGAGAGAGAGAGAGAGAGAGAGAGAGAGAGAGAGAGAGAGAGAGACTCCAGATGGAAAAAGGGGTAAACTCTGGCCAGAAGCTACAAATGGTACACCAGAAGTGGACAAGTCAAATCTTTAGTTTTCAGCACTTTTGTCATTGTTCAGTAATAATTTATTGATTTGAAAGCAATTTTTTTTTGTGTGTGTGTGTGGTACTGGGGATTGAACTCAGGGGCATTCTACCTCTGAGCTATACCCCCAGCCCTATTTTTTATTCTTTATTTTGAAACAGGGTCTCACTAAGTTGCAGAATGCCTCACTAAGTAGCTGAGGCTGGCCGCGAACCCAGATCCTCCCATCTCAGCTTCCCAAGTGCTGGGATTACAAGCGTGTGCCACCACGCCTGGCTGAAAGCAAATTTTTTTAAATCTTACATTTGGTTCTTTTCCTGCTCTTTTTTTTTTTTTTTTTTTTTTTTCCTCTCTCTCTCAACTCTGGGGTCTTTGGTAAAGGAATTAGACAGGCTTGGTTTGATTTCAGTACAATTGTTGTGTTCCACATACTGTGTTCAGAAGTTAAGTGATGGCATCTGGTAGTATATCAGTGAGTATCAGAAAGACTTACTTGGGTTCAAACGTGACAAATTCCTAGATGGCCAGTAATTCTATTTGGAGTTGGAAAAAATAAAAGAGAGATGAGTGTAGTCAACCATCATCAAGTGGCAGAAACTAGGGATGGAAGATGCATTGAAAGAGCTTTTTGATGTTAAGCCCATGGCTTGAGATGCTCACAATTCTTCTTTAGCAATTCTGGGCAAGCTGCTTGGAAAAGGCCAGTAGAAGTGCTGCATCTTAAGGAGGAAATCCTTAAGGAGGAAAATGGAAGTATGGGGAGTTTTTGTTTCTTTTTTAAAACATCAAAATAAAATGTTGTACCAAGAGAACAACAACAACAATCCCTTTCCCTGAAAGGAAGTCGAGCCTCTAGTATCCTTGAAACCACAGAGGAGCATGACCCACCCCACCTGGAGCTGCGTGCTTCCAGAAGAGCGTCCCACTGTGCTGCACATGCATGTGTGTGCATAGCCTGTTCTGTTGGTTGGACATACACAGAGGATGTGAGTGGTTATGTGGACTCTTAATTCTCATCCAGGAAGGAAGGAAAGGAGGGAGGGAGGGGACAATTATCAAAATTGTACGAGGGTCTGACACAATGCTTAGAACTTTATGTCATTAAGGTCATTTAATAAAACACACTCAAAATATGAATTATATACTTTTCCAGATTATGGATATGAGGCTTAAAGTGAATAACTATCCAAATGGTTATATTCTGCTGTAAGTGAGGGAATGATGATTTGTACCTCACAGGCTGATTCCAGAGCCCACGTCATGAGGCTACGCTAACATTTTATCAAATTACTCATAAAAGTGTCTAGAGTGTGTGGTCATCCTGACCTTTATCCTGTTAAAGACTACAGTATATTTTCTCTGCTTCAGAGTTGGGTATATAGCAGTTTGCAGAGATGACATGAAATAATGAGGTTTGTATACCAAAGGGCCCCTCAAGAATTCCCTTGTTAACATTTAGCTGGCCATCCACAGTTTTCCACAGGCTAAACAGTTTTAATCAATGAGATACAAAAAGCACGAATTGTGATATAGCTACTGAACTGAGCAAGGGTGGCAGGGTAGGGGATGCACAGAGAAGGAAGAGAAGAAAGGAATAAACATGGACACTTGGATATGTATGTAGAAGGGTTAGGGTAGAGAATTTATAGCTATTTCCACAAACTTTATGTGGTTTTATGTACCCATGCTCATATATTACTTGTTTTCTTCTTCTATACTAGATAATAAAAATAGGGCTAATTGCTTCCTTCATATAAGAAGTGCAGCAATTCAAATATAAGGAAAAGCAGGAAAAATATGACTGAATAGAATGACAACTTCAAATAATGTAAATAAACACAAACTTATTATAGTTTGAACATTTTGACAAACTCTGTTCACATTCCCTTTTATAAGTCAAATCTGCCTTCTGTAAAAAATATCTCCCTGTAGAAATACACAGCAAAAAACAGATGCAACAAAGTAGAGTTTTATTAAAAAGCTTCCTTCAAGTAAATGCTTTAATTTGCCAAGGAACATACAGTTTCTCATAGCTCATTTGCTAAATGGCCTTTCTCCTTGCCACACAGGCCACAGCTTTCCAGGGCACAAGCTACAGATGAATACTTAGTGGCTCAGCATGACTTCTTGTTGATCAGATTTGTACATCATTGTACAGGGGCCAGAGAGCCAATCTCTGCTCCAGGGTGAACAAGGGCACAGGTATGAAACACACCAAGACTTTTCTTCTTGATTTTTTTTTCTTCCTGTTTTAACTGTCCTTTCTAAGAAAAATGATGCGTATGATATCACATGGTTCAAGAGAGGGTGAAGAAATGCATTATTTATAAGCCTGAAGGTTCTAGAAGGTTTGATTGTAGCTCAATTTGGACCTGGAAGGAGCTGTGGGACAAGGCATGGTCTATTATTGTTAGTAGATGTCCTAATATGTCCTAACAGGTTTCTGGCCCTCACTACCTTGAAGGGCTCAGAGTTCTCCCACTAAATTAGTTTCAAAACACTTTCAAGTATTGGCATTTCTGCCCCATTTCACTGGTTCCTGGCCTTTGCTTGTCTGTATTAGGTATACAGTTGATATACCAGGAGGGGCACAAGATCAGTCTGTTCAGTTCAAGGTTGACTCAGGTGGTTCAGACCACCTCAATTCAAGTGGGAGTAAGAAAAATTTCTCCTCCCTTGCTCCTTAGGACACTGAATTTTTCAAATCTATCATAGTGTATCTTGCCATTTCTTATTATACTATAGTGTGTGTGTGTGTGTGTGTGTGTGTGTGTGTGTGTATGTGTGTGTGCATGTGTGTGTGTGTGTGTGTGTGTGTGTGTGATATTGGAGAGTGAACCCAAGAGCATTCTACCTCCGAGCTGCATCCCCAGCCCTTTTTATAATTTGTTTTGAAACAGGACCTCTCTATGTTGCAGAGTCTCAATAAATTGCTGAGGCCATCCTTGAAACTGCAATCCTCCTGTCTCAGCCTCTCAAGTACTGGGATTACAGACGTGCACCACCCTGCCTGGGTCTATTCTAAATATTGACTTCACAGAACAAGGTTGTAAAAGCTTTAGATAGTCATGAACTTAGTGCCCTTATAGTTTGTGAGACAGCAGTGGCAGGTTGAAAGTTAAAAAAAAATGCAACATGAGTCATGATGTAGATACCAGAAGGGAAAAATGCCCTGCATTTCACACTGGTAAACAGAGAAGAGAATATTTCAGAGACTATCTTGGTAGGGATATTTAATATTTGAAACTATTTAAATTTGTTTTGGCACTCTTTTGTATTAGTTTATTTCTCCTTGTGCCAGGACATTATTGAGTGTGGGTCAGGAAAAAAAATTTTTTTTGGACAGCAATCGTGGTTTAAGCTAAGCTATTATTCATAGTATTAGGGTCAATTAATATTAGAATTCAATGAAATCTATGATCTCAAACAAAATTGTGTGCAGATGCTCAATATAGAAACCAGGTAAATGTTAAGGTGCTTTGGTTGGACTCAGGTGAAAGAGTCCAGAGAGTCTCACCAGAACCTTGCTCCTGAAGGAGTGCCAAGAAACTGGTGGGGCTCAGGAGGGCAGTGTGAAAAACAGTGATGTCATTTGCCATCTTCATTTTAGAGACATGATACCTAACCTTGGTAGTTTTTACTTTTAAACAACATATTATATTAGTGACAGGGCCAGGATGAAAAACCAGGGCACTGACTTCCAGTTCCATTCTCTCTACTACACAATGCAGCACAGTGAATAGGCTGGATATGATTTCAGAACTAAAGGGTATCTGCATAAGAGGATTATTTTGCAAAAGAAACAATAATTGCACTCTGTGTCTTGGATCAAGCCATGGGGAAATATTGCCTTTAAACAGAAGTCATCCTGTACACCTCAACAACCTGTACATGTAGGAAAATATGTCATCCTCCCCTTTAGTAGCCACTAAAGCCTGTGGCTGAGGCAGGGGCAGATGACAGCACATGGGATAGGGCCACCCTGCTCTTTCCTTTCTGGTGCTTATCTGGTTTGTGTTTCACTCTTTGAAGACACTTTTGTCTGTTTTCCAAGATGACAACCAGTTTATGTGTCTAACTGATCCATGCAAATGAAATAATGTGTAAAAAAGGTTTAATGAGTTCCATTTCAGAAAACATATATTTTTTAAAATATTACATTCTGCATTTTATTCAGTTCCATATGACGAAAATAGTAACCTAGACTAAGACATCCATTTCAATAAGTAGATGTGTCAAGCCACAAGATTTAATCATAAAAAATATTGGATCTAGATAATAATCTCAGTTGGTTCTGGGAGGCCTAGCCCTGCGTGGCATTGCAATACAAAAACAGTGTCTCTCTTCACCACAAGAAGGACGAGCTAGACCTGAATGCAGCATAGGATTGTTCTCATGGTACTTCATGAGCCATCATATTTATTTATTTATTTATTTATTTATTTATTTATTTATTTATTTTTGAGGTATTGGGGATTGAACTCAGGAGCATTCTACCTCCGAGCTATACCCTTAGTCCTATTTTTCATTATTTTGAAACAGGGTCTCACTAAGTTGAGGAGTGCCTCACTAGGTAGCTGAGGGCTGGCCGCGAACCCAGATCCTCCGGTTTCAGCCTCCCGAATGCTGGGATTACAGGCGTGTGCCACGCCCAGCTCGAGCTATCATATTTATAACACTTTGCAGTTCTCTTAAGTTATATACACATCTTTTGGGGGAGGAGAGAGAACACTAACATGGTATCAAATACTAATGACATATTTTCTAATTATCCTTAAATTACTGGAGTATATTAATGGTCAGAATTTCAGACACTGTAGAAGGAATCAGGAGTGCTAGCTTTTAAATAGCATATATTATTGTCTTCCTTAAATATAATGCTTTGTAACTTGTTTTAAATAAAAAATAGCATGTTACAAGCCTTGGAAACATAATAATTAAATATATTTCCAAGATCTCATCTATAATACATTCATAATATAATATATTTAATGATCATTTTTTCTTAGGCTTGTAACAACATCCTTTGTATTCTTTTCAATATATTCTGAATGATTATCCAAGTAAACAAAGTCTCTTGGACAGCAGGATTTATAATGAATTTGGTATTTCACCAAGTAACTATATATCATAAAACATGTTTAAAAGCTCTTACTATTATATATGTTCTGAGATATATCTTTACACTTATACATCCATAATTGCTACATATGGTAAATTCTTAGAATTGGATGGCAAGATCAAAGAATACACACAGATTTAAGACTTTTGGACACATTAGAATGGAGCAAATCAAAGGGATGAAGCACGAGGACTCTGGGGTGAATTCAGATTCCTTAGATGGGTGAGTGAGTTAAGCAGTGTAAGTATAGTTTCCAAATTTTAAAGATAGTATAACAACAACACAACCTATTCCAGAGAGTCTTTGGGAGAATTAATATATTACACTGTATATACACAAAATATAAATCTGTGTGTACATCTGTGTATATACATAGTCAGGGTTCTCCAGAGAAACAGAAACAATAGTATGTCTGCATTGCAGGGTGGGAGGGGATTACAAAGAATTGGCTCATGTAATTATGGAGACTACAAGTCCCAAAGTCTGTAGCCAGTTAGTGAAATCGGAACTGATGGTATTACTGTAACCCAAGAGAGCTGCTGGCATAAATTCTAGTCTGAAAAATCGGAAAGCCTGAGACTCAGGAAGAGCACATGTTTCCATTTGCCTCCAAAGGCTAGAGAAGACTGAGGCCCCCGCTAGCTCAGAGCAGGGAGGCAGGAGGAGTTCCCTCTCTGTATGTTTGTTGTATTCAGGTTCTCAATGGATTAGACAAGGTCGGCCCACATTAAGGAGGGCAATTTGCCTTAGTCATTCTACCTACTAAAATGTTAATCTCACCCAGAAACACTCTCAAAACACACCACAAATGATGTTTGACCAAATGTCTGGGTTCTCATAGTCTAGGCAAGTTGACACATAAAATAAACCGTCAAAATATTTAAACAGCATAGCAAATAGCAAGTGTTTTCCCACAACACCCTAATGAAGATCAAGTATATATACACATAATATGTTGAGGCTTACCTGAATGACTGATAAAAATGTTCCTTTTTTGGTTTTATTTTTATTCATTTATTTATTTGTTTGGTACTAGGGATTGAACCAGGGGCATTCTACTCCTGAGACACACTACCAGCCTTTTTTTAAAATTTTTTATTTTGAAAGAGGGTCTCACTAAGTTGCTGAGAGTTGCCAAAGACAACCTTTAATCTGCCATCTTTCTGTCTCAGCCTCCCAATGACGGGGATTATAGGTACGTACCACCACATCCAGCTTTGTTTTCTTGATTTTAGAACTTGTACCTCTTGGATAGAAAACTTTTGATGAATTGAGATTCTTGACCCCAGCCTCTAGATTACACAGAATAGTGGATTTTGAAGCACCGTGAAATATAGAACAAATATTATTTCTTGTTGTACTTCAGAAAGGTCACCCTCTTTCTCTCTACTTTATTGTCCTACACTGTTAAGTTTCCATATGAGAAAAGCCCACATGGGAATTGCAGGCCCTGGATTCTCTTTATCTCTCTCTCTTTCTTTTCCTGTGGCCCTAATTAGGTATGAATGCTAGGGTAAACTATTTGTCTTCTCAGACAAATAGTTCTCATCTGCAAAGTAGAAAGTGTGGAGTGTGGCCACTCAAGCCTCTGTTCACACCTATATTTCCATGGTTTTGTGCAAATACATAGTTTGAATTTGCTCACAGCCAGAAAATAGCCTGCAGTGGGCTGGTACTCTACTTAGAAGTAGACTTGAGACTCATAGCAGTTGTATGAGCAGATAAGAGCAGGGGCCTGGTTAACTCCAAGTCCACAAGTGGTTAAATTCTCTCTTGAAGACAACACTGGTGTGAAGAAGAGAATAATGAGATGAAGGGTTATGCATTGAAAGTGGACTTCCTTAGACAAAGATCATACACAATTATGAGAATTTTGAATTTGTATTTTACTAAGTTGTACTCAAGAATGTTTGTACAATGTATACTCAGGAATTACTATTTTTGAAAAGACACTCTATTCCGGGCAGAAATGTAGCTGAATCACTGACAACTTGGCTAAAATTCCTGTCTTAGTTTCTCTTTTCATAGAGGGATATTAAGTCTTGGTGCCTCTGATTGTTGTGGAGAAGTAGGTAATCATTGGGGTGGATAGTCCAAAGCCCCTCAGTGGCAGGGGTTCAGAGAGGGAAGCAGAGTACAGAGGTGCGATGACCCATGCTGTCCCTAAGACCCAGATGACAGGGGAACTCGAGGGAGTCTCCCACAGGAGAAATCTATCAATGATTGTATTGAGCATTTCCATCACCTTTCCAATTTGTTCTCATTCCTGTGAAGAGAGTGTCATCACCCGGTTTTCACAAGAAGAAAACAGAGATAGCGAGGTTAACTCTAAAAGATCATCTCTTAGTAAAATGCTAAGGAGGAAGAGGTAACGGTTGACATTTACCATTACCTGCTCTGTACAATTTCCACTTGCATTTAGGAGTCTGCTCATGTTCTTGTGCTGCTCCAAAGTCAGCCTCCTTGTTGGCGGAGTTCGTGCTTTCCTTATATGAATTAAGATATGAATAATGCCTGTCTTTATGGTAATCATTGGGGTGGATAGTCCAAAGCCCCATGCTTAGCTGAATTTCCTTCTCATCTTAAGGAGCCTTCCCCCAACTTTATATACATGTTTTTCCATGGCTTTGGAGAATCCTCTCTCCTGTGCTGGCCATTCAGCCAAAGAAGTTAATTAAAGGTAATGAACTCAGCAGAAATCTAAGTGCTTTCTCTGAGCCCTTCCCCAAGCAACTGGAGAGCCTCTGAGTGCTGCTGACAGCTCCCAGATGCTGAGGGACCCAGGCTTTCCACTCTGAGCTGCTCAGCCCAGCTCTGTCTCTCAGTAGCAAACTGTTCCAGAACCTCTGGACTGGACTCACCTCTTGGCCAGCTGGCTCGCCTTCCCTGATCACTGGGCCTGAAGGGAATGGAGCAGAGAGGATAGAAGGCTCAGTGCAAGGCCACCAGCAGGAAAACATTCAAGGAGAAATGTCCATCACATCGAGACTGGATTTGTATAGCTTCGTTTTTCAGTTAGTAAGGGAATATGTCATCACTTGCTCATCATAGAATCCTCACCTCCTGCTACTTGCCCCAAGTAATCTCAGTGATAGAGCAGTGAGCTATCATCTCATAACTGAAACAAGCCTCTGGCAAGTTATGGACAGACATCTCCAGGCTTCAGGGCCTAGAAAGCATTCTCTGGTAATAAATGGGCTCCAAAAAAGTCAAAGATTGAAAATTTTCTCTCACAAGTTGAAACTAGAGAGAAAGTAGGAAACATAAGGACTCTATTTTATTTATTTATTTATTTATTTATTTATTTATTTATTTATTTATTTATTTTGTGGTACTGGGTATAGGAGCATTCTATCTCTGAGCTACACAGCAGCCCTATTTTATTATTTATTCTGAAATGGGGTCTCACTCATGAAATGGGGTCTCACTCAGTTACGGTGTGCTGGCCCTGAACCTGCAACCCTCCTGTCTCAGCCTCCAACTATTGGGATTAGAAGTGTGTGCCACCATGCTGGGCTTTATAAAAGACCTAAATAATGTGGAGAGAGAACAATAGAATAGTGGAAAAGGGTTGGGGGAGTGTTGGGAAGTGGAAAAAGGAGGCTTGAAGAAAGGAACAGTTCAAATAATACTCTGGTGATATATGAAGGTATTACTACCAATCTCATTAACATGTACAGAGAGGGAGGAGGATGGAGTAGGGTGGGATGCAGAAGGAAGTGCACTAAGAGCCATGTGCAGGTATGTCTGTATCACATCATTGACCCTCACTATGATGTATAATTGCAATGCACTAATAGAAGTATGTATTTAAAAAACAAACATGTTTTTCCAGGCACACAAAGGAAATGTACTGGTTCCTTATGCTAAAATTAAGGGTTTTAGTTTGGTGACCTGTCTGATTTCTTCCATCTCAATGCATTCTGCAGTAGAGTTTTATCAGCCACACATCTCCTAGCAATTACCTGACATACTATGATCACATCATTTTTATAAATTTTCTTGGTACTGGCAATTGTAACTCAGGTGCTCTACTACTGGGCTACATTCCCAGCCCTTCCTATTTTTAATTATGGCACAGTGTCTTGCTAAATTATTAAGACTGGACTTGAACTCATGATCCTCTTGCTTCATACTCTCATCAAGTAGCTGGGATTACAGGCATGCTCTGCTAATCCTGGCCTTTTTTGTTGTTGTTTTCTTTTAATTAGCCCTCAATTCCTCTGTCAATGCACATCCCTTTTATTCTAAGGGCAAGATTTTAGAACTGAGTATTGATTCACCTGATAGGTTCTTTATTCTAAAGGAACAATGAATGGATTCTAGCCTTTTCAAAATGAATTCAATAGACAAGGTTAAGACCAGCTAAAGAGAATGAGCTACTGATATGTCATTGGCAAGAAAACTATTTAGTGTCTCTTTACAATCATTCGCTGGCCTCTCAAAATATCAGTGACCCTAATATTTGTACATTAATTTTATCACTTATAAAGCATTTTTTAATATATTACCCATGTTAACCATTTTAAGCATCTCTGTGAAATGGGAGGAAAGAGCATTAAATCCTTTATCAGACAGATGGGGAAATCGAGATCTGCTGAGGTTACTTGCTGGAGATTATGGGACTCTGCAGCAAAGGTGAATCCCACATCCTTCCTATTATATCAGAGCACCTCTGAATTTTAAAAACTGAATGTATACTAGGCTCCATTATCTGGATAAATTCCTCTTTGATCCCCTGACACAGTAATTTCAGTTTGGTCATTTGCTGCTGGAGTTCTTTCCCAAACTTATAGCCAATTTCACACAGTTGAGAAATATTTATTAAGCACAAATGATAATTACTAGCAAGACTATTTAAGCACTAAGAAACATTCAAAGATGAATGTAGCACTTACCTTAAAAAAAAAAGCTTGGTATGGTAGGACATACCCATAATCTTAACACTAGGGGGGGCTGAAGCAGGAGATCACAGGTTCAAGGCCAGCCTCAGCAACTTAGCAAGGCCTTCAGCAACTTTTTTATCTTGTTTCAAAATACAAAATAAAAGGCTTGAGAATTTAATTCAGAGGTAAAATGCTTCTGGGATCAATCTCTAATACCACAAAAAAGTACAGAAGAAGGATAAGACAAATATAAGACATATATAATAGTAAAACATGAATAAACTTGTGGAGGAGACATCAAAGTTAGGCTCTGAGCTGGGTGTGGTGGTGCATGCTAGTAATCCCCAGTACTTGGGAGGACAAGACAAGAGGATCAGAAGTTCAAGGAAGCCTCAGCAACTTAGAGAGACCCTCTGCAACTTATGGAGACCCTGTTTACAAATAAAAAAATTAAATAGGGATTGGGGTATAACTCAGAGGTAGAATACTCCTGGTTTTAATCCCCAGTAACACACACACACACACATACACACACACACACACACACACACACAATAGACTCTTGTATCACTAATAAGTATCCATTTGCTTTATATTATAAAATCTGACTAAATCTGTGGAAAATAATTACATGAAGTAAATGTTTAAACTGACACATGAAACACATCAAGATTTTTACAATGCTTGTACATGACATATAATAATAGCTATTAAGCATTTATTATGTGCCAGAGACTTTTACAGTACTAATATTTTTCAGTTCTCACAATTGAAGAAGGTTCTATCATTATTCCTATTTTCTAGATAATAAAATAAAAGCATAGACAAATTTGGTGACTTGTCCCAATATGTACAGTTCAAACCACAGTCTGACTTCTGAGACTATGCTCTTTAACATATAAAATATATTATCCCATTTAAACCTTATATCAACTTTGTGAGAGAAACATCATTATTTTGTTGTTGAGAACATCAAAGTTTAGAGAAGTTGGCATACTTGACCAAGAAAGAACAGAGTCAGTAAGTTCTGGAACTGGTATTCAAACCTCAAGTTTACTTCTTCAATCCTGTGATTCAATACAGAACTATTCATCCTAAAGACACAAGCCCAATTGCCCTGACTGAAAACAATATCTTATAATTACCCAAAATATTCATTCTCCACAAGTCTCTTCTATGATTCTGTCAATGACAAATTCCTCTTATACTTATCACCTTTCAAATTATTTAGGATGAATTAGTGAGGTTACTTCTTCCATTCAGAAATCAGATTCTCACATTTAAAAAGCCTAGTAATGAAATGGGAACATAAGATGTTTCACATAAATGCCACTAGATTTAAACTTGTACCTGTCAAATACGATGCAGAGGACATTATGTGGATTATTGCGTAATCCTTATCACTGTGAAATTAGAAAATTGTGCTATAATAGCTTCATAAAGATTGCCTGGTTATCACAGGCAATAATTACATGGGATAGCTAGAATTATAAACAAGTGTTCTGTCTCTATATGAATGTCTAAGTATGGGCATTGGAGAAATAAACTGCTTGGAGTTGATTATTTCTAAAATCAGACATCTGTGTTTAAATATTCCCATTTAAGGACATTTGTCACATATCCATCAAGGCAGTCAAATTATTACTCTACTTACATAAAAGACACAAATTTCTCTCCTCTGCAGTGTCAAGACTTTAGTTGGAAAGGGACAGAAGTTACTACTTGGAACAATTGCTTTGTGGCTTCAGAGAGGAGTAGGAAAATAAATTATAAAAATACCTAGAATAGCCTAATAAACAAGTACTTTAATTTAACAAAGAGTGAGAAGTTAAACAAGGAAAAGAAGCATGTAAGAAAAAGAGGTATAAAGATAGCATGATCTTCTTTTAGCCTTCTTCCTGATGAGAGAACCACATAGCTTTCTTTCTTTCTTCCAGAACTATATTTAGACATTGCCTGAGGAGGACCAGGAGAACCAGGAATGGCTTGAGTGTGGCTAACTGGCAAACCCAGAGTATACCCCGATCCATTCCTTTGTAATTATTATGGTTTTGCCATGTTTAATATTCTAACTGCTCACTTTTTATGAGCAGTAAAAATCCTGAAGTGAAAAGAGCTCATTCTTAGCTGCAACATTTGTATTAAAAGACAAAAGACATGGTCCACTTTCTCAGGAAGGGGCATTGGAATCACTCTTGCTTTAGAAGAGGAGTGAGCTGCTGGAGACAGAGGTGAGGACAGAAGGAAGAACTCTACTGTTCACCCCTTCTTACTGTTATATTCTTGTACTGTGTAAAGACAAAATAAGTGAATCCCTCTTTATTAGGATTCAAGATATCTTTTCTACTTCACTCACTGAACTCTCACTAAGATGTTGATCTGAGTACAATAATTGGTATTTATATTTAAAGTACCCATAGAAATAGAGGTGATGTGGGTGTGTCTCTCACACTATGAGATTTTTTTTAATCTCAAAAATGTTTGAAATTTGTGTAATGTAGCCAGGTGTAGTGGCACACACCTATATTCCTAGTACTTGTGTGAGATTTTTTTTTTATTTCTCAAAAATGTTTAAAATGTGTGAAATGTTGCCAGGTATGGTGGCACACACCTATATTCCCAGTACTTGAGAGGCTAAGACAGGAGGATCCAGGTTTGAGAACAGCCTCAGCAACTTAGCAAAATCTTCAGCAACTCAATGAGACACTATTTCAAAATAAATAAATAAAAAGGGCTGTGGTGTAATTTGGTGGTAGAATACCACTAGGTTCAATCCCCAGTTCCAAAAAAAAAAATGTGGAATGTGACCATATGGAAATGGATGTTTGATTGGGGAGTGATTCAAATACTCAGAGAGGTAGCTTTCTTGTTGGAGTGAAATAGATTTGGATTCAAATCCTAGTTCTTTCACTCTTATAGATTATGAACAAGTTTCTTAAGATTTCTGAGACTTGATTTTGTTATTTTGAGAAGCAGGGATTATAACAACTAGGATTGTAGCAGAGGATACAGGACATGATGGATATAAAGTGCTTTGTAACACTTAGGATGCAATGGGGAATAAATCATATGCCTGGTAGGTCCAAAGTAGATATCCAATACCTGTTCATTTCTTCCTTTGCTCCTGTGCCTTTATTTTCCTCAACAAGGCTGAGAAGTAATATAATTCACTTCAGCAGAGCAGTATGCTGATGTATATCTATTTTATTTTTTCAAATAGTTTTGTAAAAGATTCAAGGTTAATGAAAGAGAGTGTGTTAGGTAAGTAATGAACTATAAATGCCAAGAATACAGTGTTTTCTCTTTTATTTTATGTTTTAGTTCAGCATATTTCATTGAATACCTATAGTAGTCTGAGCATTGTTAGGCGTGTAGCAATTAAGCATACAAAGCTCCTTCCTTTATGAAGTTCTAGTGGAGGGAGACTGACAATGAATAAAATGGGTAAGTCAAATATAGCATTTTAAAGATTATTAGTGTCAAAGATAAAACTAAAGCATAGAAGGGGGATAGAATGTGGTCAGAGAGTGTGGTGAACACTGCAGTTTTAACAGAGTGATCAGGTAGGACCACACCAGTCTTAGTCACTTAAGCAGAGCCCTAAAGGAAGTCAGAGAATGAGCCATTGCATTTGGCATTGGGAAGGTAAAGTTTTAGTAATTTATCAGTAATTCTCTGAATCATCTAAATCAAAGATGATTCAGAGAATACTGACCACAAATTCCTGGTTTCAAATCACATAGTAATTTAGTTATATAGGAGGGTTTATAAGCAATGTCTCAAAAATCCTAATCTAGCCTGCTCCTGGGTGCCAAGTACATGAGCCAAATGCCTCAGTATGTTCTTCCCATCTTGCCTGGATGCTGACAAAGATTCTTTGCTTAGCTTAACTTCACTTGGGCTTCTGAACCTTCTCCTAGGCCAATCTGCACACTTCTTTGTAAAATGGAATTTTAGCAAATGACCCTTGCTGTAAGTCATTTTAGCCAGAACCTTCCCTCTCCATCCTCAAAAGCTATTTATCTTCTATATCTGATCAGATTCTTTATCCCCCACTGTTTGCCAGGTGCACTCTGGCCTGTCTTCAGCAGGAATTCTATTTTGTTGGCTTAGCTGGAATCCCCCTTATCCCTGGTATTTCTTCATAGTAATTTTCTATCCACTCTTCCCAACCCTGTTTCTTGGCTATAAAATCCCACTTGCCTTGCTGTACTGACCTCCATCTTTCTCCTCCATTGCAAGACCCTCTTTCTATGGTCCTTCTACCTACCACAATTGTCCTGAGTAATGTATTCCTTACCATGCTTTAATAGGTAACATTGCCTAATTTTTTTCTTTAATATTGCTAGGAGATTTTTCAGTGGCAGCCTGAACAATATCATTGCTCCTGGAATCCTCCAAAGCTGCTAAATTCTCTACTGAAACAAACAAAAATCCCTGCAGTACTCTCAGAGGATTCTTTGTCATTGGAAAGGGTTTTATACCTTCATCACAGTCAACATGAGTTTCAACAATGGTAGTGATGGGGAAGTTGCTGCTTCTCACGGCAGGCCATTGCTTTAATTTTAAGAAATACCATCCTTTCCAACCAAAATCTTTCTCACTCTATCTTCAACTCTTGACCCTTTTAATTAGCCATCATAAATTCAAAATATCATAAGTTGAAAATGCATCATATATACCTAATCCGTTGAACATAATAGCTTAGCAACACAGTCCATTATAGAGTCCGGGTTGTTTTTCCTGGTGGCCACATGGCTGACCGGGGGCTACAACTCCCTGCTACTGCCCAGCCTCAACAGAGAATATCATACCACCTAACACTAGCCTGGGAAAAGATTAAAATTCAAAATTCAAAGTATGGTTTCTACTGAATCTGTATAGTTTTTGCACCAATATAAAGTGGGAAAATTATAAGTTAACCATCATAAGTGAAGGCCATCTGTGTTATATTAACAAAAACTGTAAAGAACAGGCAAAAGTAAAAGAAAAGAAATCAGAATGCATAGATGACTCATAGAAACATGCCAGAGACAGTCAGTTCAAAAATTATGCTTTCTATGTAGATATCTGAAACAATACTACAAATTTATACTAAATTTAGTTTTTGGACTACACAACTAATTTCCCTATTAATACAATGGGAAACTGAATATTTATGTTCTTTAGCAAGAAAATATCCAAGTGGTTGATATTGGTCTTTCTAAATACTTTAGGGACTAAGGCACTGTTTAGAGGTATGAGGAGTAGGTATGGGGAAAGCAAGGAGGTTTTCTGTAGTCAAGTCTACAGTGTACTTAGATGTACTTAAAGAATGGAAAGCTTTTCTCTTTCTAAACCTAGTACTTTCAAATGCAGAAGAGATGGAAAATTCACCATTTATGGAAATGATATGGAAGAGAAAAGTGGTTTATACTCCAGCAATAAAAGAAATACTGTACCAAAAATTATAACTTTCTTTCTACCTCAAGTGGCTCCTAAAAACTTTAAAAAAGCACTTTGGGACCAAGGTAAAAATAGCAGATTATCAGTTGAATAGAGAGGAATTTTAGATAGGTGTGTCAGCAAAGTAGATTTTCATATCTGACTAGGATGAAATAATAGGGATCAGTTTCGCCTTCCTACTGGAAACAACTAAACATTATATAAAATATATAGGAAATCATTTTTCAATACATTATATATTAAACACTATATAATGTCTTAATGGTCTGTTACTGGTTGGGTTTGTCTGTTGAAATTTGACTGACATAGAGTTTGGCATCAAACAAGTGTGGTCCTGCTCTGACAAGTCCCTAAAAATATAAAATCAGCTCTGGAATTGGGTAACTGGTAGACTTCAAGAAATTTGGGTTGTGTGATAGATAAAGTCTAGATATCCTTAAAGAGGTATTTGGTAGAAATATGGACATTAAAAGTGATTCCTGAGAGTTCAGCCAAGAATAGGAGTATATTAGAGAGAGCATCCATTGTCTTTGAATATAGACATGAGAGAATATTGGTAGAAATATGAATATTAAAGGAGTTCCTGGTGAGGTCTCAGAAGGAAATGAGAAATATGTTATTGAAAAACTGGAAGAAAGGTGATCCTTGTTATAAAGTGGATGAAAATGTGGCAAAATGGTGCCAATATTAATTGGGTAGAAAATAGTATTTGTAAGTCTTTTTAAAAAAAGAATATCAAATTTCTAACGAGATGGAAATAAATTTAATATTTTAAACATGGATTTCTTGTTGAGCTAGTCAATTAAGTTTCAAGCCAATCTCTGTAACACTTAATTTTAAGAATTTTGAACATAAACTGCATTACCTTCCACTGTTTTAAAATAAAATGCATTACTTTACTTTCTAAAAAAAAGAAAGAAAATAGAATTTGTAAGAAATGAACTTGAATAGTAGGTTGATGTCATTTTCAAGCAAAGTACAGGAAGGTCTGGTTTCTCCTTACTGTTTGTAATGAAACAGTTAAATTGAGAAAGGCACTGTTAAGTGAAAAGGAATCAATACTGGATGAATTAGAAAACGCTAGCCTATCTATGATGCACAAGAGGAGAAACATGTTCTGGAGAGAATGAACACTGAGGGTGGCTGGATAGTCATCTGCTGAAGGTGTTAGATGTGTGACTTATGGATCCAATCAATGATCTCATCAATTCAAAGGAAGCATAACTCTGAGGGCAGAGCCATGGATGTAGAGGCCAGAAGAGATGGAGCTAGAGTACTAGAGGCTGGGGCTGACTATAGAGTAATATCTTTTATGAAATAGATGCAAAGATCCTCAATAAAATACTAGCTAACTAAACCCAGCAAAATAGAAAAGCAAAATACTGTGACAAAATGAGAATGCATTCTGAAAATCCAAGTTTGATTTAACACAGAAAAATCACCACACTAACACAACATATTAATGCAATACAACATACTTTTAAAAATTTAGCAAGTTGTAGTGGTGCACACCTGTATTACCAGCACTTGGGAAATTGAGAAGGAGGATTACAGGTTTGAGGCTAGCCTTAGCAACTTTGTGAGACCCTTAGCAACTTAGGAAGACCCTGCTTCAAAACAAAACACAAAAAGGACTTGGGGCATAGTTCAGGGGTAGAATGCCCCTGATTTCAAATCACAGTACCCCCACCAAAAAAATTAAGGCACTAACCATAGGATCACCTCAATATATGCCAAAAAAGCATTCAATAGTGAGAATAAATGAAGGAATTACTTTCATTGACATTATTTGCACATGTAAGAATACCATGTCTATCTCAATATCCTATCTAAGAAGGGGGGTATTGAGGAGGGAGCTGGGGGAAAGCCCATCAAGTGCTCTGTGCATGTATGTCACTACCACTGTGCTTTACATTATGATGTGAGACTATAATGCCTGATAAAAGCATTACAAAATCATTTGATAAAATCCAATACTCATTCCTGAAGAAAACATTCAACAAACTAGGAATAGAAGAAACTTCAACAATCAGATAAGGGGCATTTAGAAAAACCCCACGATTTACACCAGAGTTAGTGGTGAAAGACTAAAAGCTATCTACCTAAAATCACAAGGCTCTCTGTTCTCACTCTTTCTATTTAACATTATACTGTATGTTCTAGCCAGGGCAAATAAATAAGGGAAAATAAATAAAAGCATTGAGATTAGAAAGGAAAAAGTAGAATTATTTCTATTCATAGATGGCATGATATTGCATATAGAAAATCCTAAGAAATCCACAAAGTGACTGATAGAACTAATAATTGTATATAGCTAGGTTGCAGGATATAAGATCAATAAACAAAAGTCAAGTATATTCCTATATATTTTCAGTGAATGATCTAAAATGAAATCAAGAAAGCAATTCCTTGAAAGTTGTAATAGCATCAAAAAATACTTTGAAATAAACTTCCCAGTACTTTGGAAGATGAGACTGGAGGATTGCAGGTTCATGAACAGCCTCAGCTACTTAGTGAGGCCCTCCGCAACTTAGTGAGACCCTGTTTCAAAATAAAGAATAAAAAAAAAAATGCCCCTGAATTCAATCCCCAATACCAAAAAAAAAAAAAAAAGAAAGAAAAAAACTTTACAAAAGAAGTGTAAGACATATACGCTGAACACTACAAAACATTCTTGAAGGAAATTAATGACCTAAATAAATATATGTATTTCATATTCATGGACAGGTCAGTTGATATTTTAAAAGTTGCAAAGACAACTAAGCGAGGAAAGAACAGTCTTTTTACACAAGATGCTGTGACAACTGAGGATGCAAAACAACAAAGTGTGAACTTTACTTCACAATACATACAAAAGTTAACCAGTGGACTGTAAATTTTAATAAAGAACCAAAGCTATCAGCTGGATGTGGTGGTGCATGCCTGTAATACCAGTACTTGGGAAGCTGAGACAGGAGGATCACAGGTTTGAGGTCAGCCTCAGCAACTTGGCAAGATTCTTAGCAGCCTAGTAAGACCCTGTTTCAAAATAAAAAATAGAAAAGGGAACTCTGGGTTTAATTCCCAGGGGCATGCACACCACACACACTAAAACTCTTAGAAGAAAGCATAGAAAAAAATCTTGATGACCTTAGATTAGGCCTGATTTTAAAGATATGATTCCAAAAGTATCACAAAACAGACACAAGTGACAAAACATAAGTATACTTCATCAAAATTAAAAGCATGTGCATTGAAACATACCACCAATAAAATAAAAAGACATTTCACAAATTGGGAAGAAATATTTGCAAAGCATATATCTGGTAAGGTGATAAGGTACTTACATCCAGAATATGTAACTAACTCTCAATACCTCAACAGTAAAAATCCAATATTGTATGTTGAACTGTGCCACTCCTCATAAAAAAAAAAAAAGATGTTGAAATTCTAATATACAAGAGCCATGAATGTGACCGTATTTGTAAATAGGTTAAAATATCCTCAGGTTAAGATCAGGTCACACTCAATTAGAGTGGGTACTAAATCCAATAGCTGAGGCCCTTAAAAAGGTTAGGGGGCAAGCTCAGCAGAACCCGGGCCTGGAGCTGTGGCGGTCAGCCAGACGCCGAGAACTACAGGCACCGTGACGGACCCAGCGACCAGGCGTGGTGTGGGCATCCCCAGGTCTCCACACCCTACCCAGGCAGGGATCCCCACACCAGACACAATGACTAGAATGCCTGGGATGATCAGCATAAGCTCCAGTGGGACATCTCCAGGGCACCACTCCAGGGCTTGGAGGACCAACTGCACAGCAGAGCTTGAATCAGGATGGCAGCAAATGCAACTTCTTGACAGAAAGAAAGAGGAGCAGAATTGCACAGATCCCAGGAAAAACAAGGGAGTAGGCGCCGTGCACCATGAACCATGAACTACCTTGAGATTTCACCTAACTCCAATCAGAATGGCAATCATAAAAACACGAACAACAACAACTACTGGCAAGGATGTGGAGAAGTGGGAACTCTAATACATTGTTGGTGGGATTGCACACTAGTGCAACCACTTTGGAAAACAGTATGGAGGATCCTCAGACGAATGAGAATGAACTTACCATATGATCCAGCAATACCACTTCTGGGTATCTACCCAAAAGAATGGGAACCAAACTATCAGACCAATGCATGTGTAACTATGTTTATAGCTGCACAATTCACAATAGCCAAACTATGGAAGCAGCTAAGATGTCCATCGACAGATAAATGGATTACAAAACTATGGGATATGTACACAATGAAATTTTACTCAACTATAAAGAAGAACAAAATCATGTTCTTTGCAGGGAAATGGATGCAACTGGAAAACATTATGTTAAGTGAGATTAGCCAGTCACAAAGAGTAAAGAAGCATATGTTCTCCCTAATATGCGGATGCTAGGGAGAAGATGGGGCATAAGAGGGTCTCCAGATGAAAAAGGAGAGATTTTCGATAAGCAAAGAAGTTGATTTAACCAAAGGGGATGGACGGGGGGGAGGACACCCTAATGTACATCAGGTTACTCACTAAACTGAACTTGAGAGGAAGGGAGGGTGAACGAGTGGGGTGGGAATTTGGGGAAGGGGTCAAATGAGAAATATGTGCACATATGTCGTTGTCAGTTTGTACCTAACAAAGATGTATACTTACAATGCACGAATAATAAAAAAAAATAAAAATAAAAGGTTAGGGGATGACAGAAGCAGAAATCAGAGCTTTGCACCTGCATGCCAAGGAGTACCAAGGATTGCTGGTAACCACAGAAGCCAGGACAGAGGAAAGAAAGGATCTGTTCCTACATCCTTCAGAGAGAGCTTAGCCTTGCCAACATTCTCCTTTTGCACTACTAGTCTCCAGAACCATGAGGAAACAAATTTCTATTACATTAAATCAACAAATTCATGGTAATGTGTTGTGGTAGTTTTAGGAATCTAATACAGATTATGATACTGGGAAGTGAAGTGCTGTTCTAACAAATACCTAAATATGTGAAAGTAGCTTTAGAATTAGGTAACAGGCTGGAAGAGCTTTTTTTTGTTTTTTTTTTCAGTACTGGGGATAGAACCCAGGGCCATTCTACCACTGAGATACACTCCCAGTTCTATTTTTTTATTCTTTATTTTGAAACAGGGTCTCACTAAGTTGCGGAGGGCCTCACTAAGTAGCTGAGGCTGGCCGTGAACCTGTGATCCTCTGATCTCAGCCTCCCAAGTACTGGGATTACAAGCATGCACCACCACGCCCAGCTTGTAAGAGTTTTGAAGTGTATCATAGCAAAAGTCTAGACTGCTTTGAAGTGACAGTTGGTAGAAATATGGATTCAAGGTGATCCAGGTGAAGGCTCAGAAAGGAGTGAGAGGTATAGGAGTACTTCTGTTGACTTAGAGAAGACAGTCATCATCAGGACAGGATTCTTCTAGAAACATGAATATGAAAGATTGCATTTAATATTCATGTTTCCTTCTGTTATGGAAATGAGGATCATGGTGATGTTCCAGATGAAATGAGGTACTTGTTACTGGATTCTAGAGTAAAGGTGTTTCTATATAGAAAATTTCATAGGACCTACAAAAAGTTGTTAGACCTAATGATTGTGTTTGGAAAATTTGAGAATACAAGATAATAAAATATCAATTATATTTTTACATAATAGAAATAAATAACTTAAATTTTAAATTAATAAAACAGTACCATTAATAATAACATTAGAAACATGAATTACTTGGGGTAACTGACAAAATATATGCAAGACCTATAAAACTAAAAAAGAAAATCACTAAAAAGGGTTTTTAAAGACTAAAGCATATTGAGAGATAAGATTCAACATTAAGTTCTTAGCTTTCTCTCAGTTGTTTAGACTCAGTAGATTTCTAATAAAAGCTCCAGCAGAATTTTTTGTATAAACAGATAAGCTGAAAAAACACGAAACCTATAATGACCAAAATAACTTTTGTTTTAGGGAGAGGAAGAAGAAGAGGACATAATAGAAAGAGAAAGTAAGGGGAAGAGAAAGGGAGGGGAAATTAAAGACAGAAAGTAGAAGCCGAATTGAAAGAGAATTAGGCTGTGATAGGAAGAGGAAGTTAAAAAGGAAGAGATACGAGAGAAAAGAAAGTAAAAGAGAGGAAGATGAAGTAAAAGAGAGGAAAATGAAGTGAAAGAGAGAAAGGGCATGAGAGAAACAGAAAAATGAAGAAAAGGAAGAGGATGTGGTAGAGAAAGTAAGGAGGAGAGAGCAAAGGAAGTAAAGGAGGAAAAGGACATCAGAGGAAGAAGAAGTAAGAGAAAGTAGAAGTGAAATAAGTAGTAGGAGAGAGGAAAAGGATGTGAGTGAGAGGAAATGAAAAAACAAAACAAACAAAAAAACAAAGTAACCTTTAAAAAGAATAATGTTGGAAGACTTACTATACCTGATTGCAAGATTTTTGTAAAGCTAATGTAATGACAGTGGACTATTAGTGTAAAGATAAGTAAATAGATTGGTGGAACAGAATAGAGATATCAGAAATATATCCATACATAATCAATTGATTTTTTTTTTCGGTACTGGGGATTGAACTCAGGGGCATTCTACCTCTGAGCTATACCCCAGCCCTATTTTTATTCTTTATTTTGAAACCGGGTCTCACTAGGTTGTGGAGTGCCTCACTAGGTAGCTGAGGCTGGCCGCAAACCCGGATCCTCCAGTCTCAGCCTCCCAAATGCTGGGATTACAAGCATGCGCCACCATGCCTGGCTGTCAATTGATTTTTAACAAAGATGCAAAGGCAATTCAGTAAAAAAGAGACTATCTTTTCAACAAATATGATGGAACAATTGGAAGTCCTTATGAAAAAAACCCTGGAATTTGATCCATATATTTTAACATATATAAAATTAATCTAAAATGGGTTATAAATGTAAAGGTAATATCTAAACTATAACATGTATAGAAAGAAAAAAAATAAACAAAAAAACAAGAGAAAAAATTATTGTTATTTTCATTAGGCAACATTTTCTTAACTATAATAACAAAAACACAATCCAAAGAAAAAATTTGACAAATTTCACTTTAGCAGATCTCTGCAAATGATAATGTTAGTGCTTGAAAAAGCAAGACACAAAGCCGGGCGTGGTGGCGCACGCTTGTAATCCCAGCATTCGGGAGGCTGAGACCGGAGGATCCGGGTTCGCGGCCAGCCTCAGCTACGTAGTGAGGCACTCCGCAACTTAGTGAGACTCGGTTTCAAAATAAAGAATAAAAAATAGGGCTGGGGGTATAGCTCGGAGGTAGAATGCCCCTGAGTTCAATCCCCAGTACC
>PVLC010006617.1:47648-68548 GCA_004027655.1 Graphiurus murinus | reverse complement strand
GTTTGGCTATTGTGAATTGAGCTGCTATAAACATAGATACGCATGCATCGGTCTGATAATTTGGTTTCCATTCTGGTGGGTATATACCCAGGAGTGGTATAGCCGGGTCATATGGTAGGTTCACTCCCATTCGTCTGAGGATCCTCCATACTGTTTTCCACAGTGGTTGCACAAGTTTGCAATCCCACCAACAATGTATGAGGGTTCCCACTTCTCCACACCCTCGCCAGCAGGTGTTGTTGTTCATGTTTTTTATGATTGCCATTCTGACTGGAGTTAGGTGAAATCTCAGGGTAGTTTTGATTTGCATCTCCCTGAGGTGAGGCAGCTAATTTTTGTTTTGCTATACTTTTTATTTTGAAAGTTTCCAAATTCACATAAAACATAAATATCAGCACACTTAAAAAAAAAAAAAGCTATATGCCCTACATTTAGATTGATCAGTTGTTCACATTGTACCGTATTTTCCCTCAGTCTCTCTTATTTATTTACTTATATATTTTTGCTGAACCATTTACAAATAAATTGCAGACACTCTGACCCCTCACCTCTATGGCCCCTATCATGCATTTCCTAAGCATAAGGAAATTCATGCATTTCCTAAGTATATGACCACAGCACCATTATCCTGTACCTTCAAATTCATGTCTAAGACATCACTGAACCTCCCATATTAAAATTTCCCCAATTATTTCTCAAACATCTTTTGTTTGTTTTTGATGTAAGATTTAATCAAGGTCAATGCATTGCGTTTCAAGGTAGATGTATTGCATTTGGTTGCAAGAACTTTTGAGTTCCTATTAATCTAGAATAGCCCTCCCCCCATGTTTTGTTGTTGCTATGGAGATGAGATTTCTGAAGAATCCAGGCCAGTTTTCTTATGGAATCTTCTATGTGATGGAATTACTTGACCCACTTTTCACTGTTAGATTGAGGTTGCACATTCTCTGGTGAGAAGACTGTGTCAGTGGTGGTGTATATGTCTTAGTGCTTTTGTATATAATGTTAGATTGTCCCAACTCTAGTGATTACTTGGTTAAGGTGAGCACCACAGGGATCTCTCCATTTTAAGGTCAATTCTTCCCTTTGGGATTAGTAAATGGCCTGGGTTGGGAGAGATAGCTTGGCTAAGTCACTAAACTGCTCTCTGATAACCTTTCTTCTTTTATTTTCAAACTCCATTAATCATACAATTATTGTTGGAGATTGCAAATTGGAAATTTTCCAATTCTATTATTAACATCTTCAATTCTTTTAGAAAGAAATTTTCTTCTTCTGTCTTATTCCTTCTCAGTTATCATTGTGGCTTTAAGTCAATTTATTACCATCATTGTTCTTTTTAATACTCAAATATTCCAAATTTGGTTAGTGGGAGCCACTTCAGGAAGGTCTCTGTGCTTCTTTGACACAGTCCCATTATTATATGAATACTTACTGTTTTCTTATATTATACTTTCCTTGTTATTTTCCTAGACTTGGAATTCACTTTTACTATAACATCAATGATATTTCATATTTATAGAATGATGGTTAAAAATCAGTAACTGAACATTATTTCTGCTCACTTCTATTGTGGTGTTATTTCTAGCTGATTTAGCTAGACTAATGATAGAATAAACACACATTGTGTGATTAAATTTAATTACAATTAAAATTCATATAACAAGATTCTTAACCTACTTTTAAAATTTTATATCAATACTTCTTTTCTCTTACAGTTCAAATCTTAAACTTACTATTCTTAGTATTTGATGTAAAATTTAATTATACAACTATTTCATGTGTATCTTATACCTCACATAAAATTTCATTTCAGTTCCTTTTGTCCTTAGACTATATTCTATGAAGGATGTAAAATTAGAGGAATTGCATTAAAAAGTTGCTTTATAGCCAAGCGTGATGGCACATGCTTGTAATCCCAGTACTTGGGAAGCTGGGACAGGAGGATCACGGGTTTTTCAGTTACTTATGCCCTCTGCAATTTAGTGAGACCCTGTTTCAAAATAAAGAATAAAAACATAGGACTGGGGATGTAGATTGGAAGTAGAATGCCTTGAGTTCAATCCTTAGTTCTGAAAAAAAAAGTTGCTTTATTTTCCTTATTCGACAATATCTGTAATTTCAAATGGTTTTAGAGAGGTATAATTTACACCAGTCAGAACTCATTCTTGCAAAGCCCGGCACAGTGGCACACACCTATAATTCCAATATTTGGGAGGGTAAGACAGGAAGATCTCAGGTTCAAGGCCAGCTTCAGAAACTTAGTAAGACCCTATTTCAAAATTAAAAATAAAAAGGGCTGAGGATGTAGCTCAGAGGTAGAATGCCCCTGGGTTCCATCTCCAGTACCACAAAGCAGAAGGACGACAACAAAAACGAAACCTCACTCTTGTGACATCCTAAGAGTTTTGATGAATGCTGACAGCCATGTCACTCCACAAAGTTTCCTCATTCTTCCTTCTACTCAGCTCCCTCCTCTGATGCTCAGCCCTTGGCAACCATTAATCTGTCTTCTGTTGCTGTTCTGCCTTCCCCAGATTGTCAGATAAATGAAATCATGCATCACAGAGCCTTTGAATCTGGATTCCTGTATTCAGTACAGTCGACTAATGATAAATAAATAGTGTTTATTTTTCATTCTCTCTGCCATTATAATAATTATGTAGTAGAATCTCATTGTAATTTTAGCTTACATTTCCCTAGAGCCTAATATTACAAAGTATAACTTTATGTATTTATTTGTCATCTGTATGTCTCTTAAGTGAAAAATCTATTCAAATATTTTCCCCAGTATCTTAAAATTGGATTGTTTGGTTTCTTACAGTTGAGTTTTGAATTGCGTCTATGTTCTGGGCACCAGTCCTGTATCAGATATGTGTTTTACAAATATTTTCCCAAGTTAATGTTTTTAACAGTATAAACAGTGTGAGCTTTTAAAAAACAATTTTTTTTCATTTTATAAAGTCTAACTACAGTGACAAATTTTCTACTAGAATTTTTTAGCTACTTTATACATGTAGATTTGACATTTAGATATATGATCTATTTTTTAGTTAATATTTGCATATGGTTATAAACCAAGTATAAAGATTCTTTTTTTTTCTTTTTTCAGTACTGGGGATTGGACCCAGGGGCATTCTATCGCTGAGCTACACCCCCAACCCTATTTTTTATTCTTTATTTTGAAACAATGTCTCACTAAATTGCAGAGAGCCTCACTAAGTAGCTGAGGCTGGCAGCGAACATGCCATCCTCCTGTCTCAGCCTCCCAAGTACTGGGATTACAAGCGTGTGCCATGCCCGGCTCTATTTTTTTTTTACCATAAGGATTGCAAATGGTTCTAAAACCATATGAAGAGAATACCTTCTCTCCATAAAATATAATTGGTTCCTATGGCAAAAAGGAACTGACCACATATGTGAGAATCTATTTTTAAAATATTTATTCTGTACCATGGATATATATGTATATATGTATAATCCATATATTTATATTGCCAATATCATGCTGACTTAATTAGTATAGGTTTACAGTAAATTTTAAATCAGCTAGTGTTAATATTACAACTTAATTACTTGTCTCCAAACCTGTTTGAGCTATTCTTTCCTTTTCTAGTTATTCATTTCTTTACCATAATAATTTAACACTAAGTTTGTCAATTTCTACAAAAATAGTCTGCCAAAATATTGGATATGTTGGTATAGCTTAAATCTATGTATCAATCTAAGGGAGAATTGATACATTGGCAAATCAAATCTTCCATTCCATCATGTCTTAATTTATTTTGATCTTCTTTGATTTCTATCATCAATGTATCTTAATTTTGATACAGATAGTCCGAATATTTTATTAGATATATACATAATAATTTCTTATTCCTGTTGCAATGGTAGATGGTACTATCGTTCTAATTTCATTTTCTAATTTTATTTAATTAATTAATTAATTAATTAATTAATATTTTTGGTGCTGGGGATTGAGTCCAGGGGCATCTATGTCTGAGGTACTCCCCAGCCTTATTTTATTTATCTTCTAAATTTTTAAACAGAGTCTCACTAAGTTGCAGGGGGTCTAAATTGCTGAGGCTGATGGTGAACCTGAGATCTTTCTCTCTCAGCCTCCCAAGTATGGGAATTTTAGGCACGTGTCAGCCTATTTTCTAATTTTATATATAAGCTATATATACAAATACAATTACTTTTAACATTAACATTTAAAAACTGGTTCTAGAAGCTTTTTTTGTAGACTCAGTTTTTTTCTATGTAGACTCTCATGTTATCCAAGAAAAGAGGCCATTTTATTTCTTCCCACTTAATCTATATGTTCTTTATTACTTTTCTTTGCATCATGAAACTGGCAAGGCCTTCCAGCGTGATGAATGGGGTCAAGAAAGAGTATATTTTTGCTTTGCTGTTCATCTTAAGGTGGCAAACAATCAGGTTTTCATTATGAAATATATTAGCTGTGATTCTGTATAGATGTTCTTTGCCAAAAAATTAATTCCCTCTAATTTCTAATTTGCACTGAAGTTTTTTTTAAATCATAAATAACTTTTGAATATTGTCAGTACTTTTTCTCTATCTATGGAGGTTATCATACTTTTTTTTCTTTTGGTCTATTGATATGGTGAATTACATTGACTTCCAAGTGTTAAACCAACCTTGCAATTCTATGACAAAGCCCCACTTGGTCATGGCCTTGTCCTTTCTAAGTATTTCTAAATCTGACTTACTAATAATTTGGACATTGGTACATATGTTTTACTTGGGGGTTTTCAGCTACCTTCAAATTCCCTGGCTCAGCTATTTCAAGTCCACTGATGACCACATTGATGGCATGATTCATCTCTTTATATTTATCTTTGGTGTCTTTTTCCCACATTAGGACACTGTTTTAATGTCTTAAGTATTTTTATACTTTTATTTGGCACACTATAATTGTGCAATGTGATAAAAACATATGTGCACACAAGTCTTGGAGCACTGCCTTCCAGGTCCACCTCCTCCCTCCCCTCCCCTTGCAAGATTTCTATTTGTCTCTTCATTTTGTGCATGCAGTATATCTTTTCCACTATATCCTATTTTTTTATTTCTCTGTGTGTGTGTGTGTGTGTGTGTGTGTGTGTGTGTGATTTTTTTTCTGCATGCTGAACATTTTTCTTAAAACAGAGGACTGACATAAATAGTATGTATGCCTGTAAGTAGGCATATCTTCTCTCTGGCAGCCTGACTTGGTTTAAGTTTTTTGTTGTTTTGATTAAATGTCCTCTAGTGGAATTTCTGACAGCTCTGATTACTTGTACCACAAAGGGGAACTTTTCCCCATGGTCTTGTCCCTTCTCCAATGGTAGATGGATCTTTTTTGTTAATCATTTCTTGCTAGCCAAGAATTGGGTGAGGAGAGATTTCTCTGTTGTCCTGGTCCAGCCTCAGTCTTAGGTAGACCCTTGGTTCCTGGGCCCTGAGGGGGTAGGGCACTGCTTTCTGTTCCTTCCTCCCATGGCAATAGGCAAAATGCTCCCTTTTTTCAGGGGCAGATCTTGGATAGCTGAGTTTCCTGTCCTTGTCTCAGAGAGAGGAGTGCTGTAATAGTGTTGTCATGGGATCCAGGGTCCAATTCTTTCTTGCCACTCCGGGAGATGTTTTCTCCCATTTTTCCCAGTAATAGCACATCCTTACTAGACTTAGGACAACATTTTGCTGCCCCTCTCTAGTGGCTTCAGGCTTTTGAGAGAAGAACCTAAGAAAAAGAAAAAACTTTGCAACTTTCCCACAATGGCAGAGGTGATCCATTCGGGTTTTCTTGGCAAGTATTGTATATGTAATATGTATTTCTCATAAGAACTTCAGAACCAACCTGTCAAGCTTCAGAAGGCAAGAAAAGAGCTGTGCTATATTTATTACTATATATTCATGCCTTACTCAGAGATAGTGACATTGGTCCTCCTATCCAAGAGCAAGTTGAATCTTTTTTTTTATTTGTTTAAGTCTACTTTTATGTCTTTCAGGCCTATTATGTTTTACACATTTTTTAGGTTTACTTTAAAATACTTAATATGACTTTTGTGGCTTTAAAAAATGGTGGGATAATTTTTTTTCTGCTGCACCCAAATTCATGTCAGAATAGAATCGGAGTGCAGATCAACACCTTGCTCTTCTAATTCTATCGTTAGTCTTGAGATCAAGGTAGAATGTCTTGTTCTTGCAGCTTAGCAACACTTCTAAAAGTCCCTATGAAGGAAGATGTTACTGAGGATGAGAAGCACCAGTTCTTTTTATTCCCCTTAGCTGGTTCCTTTCTTGGGTCCACCTGTGAGCAGAGGTGGGCTGCCAAAAGCCGAAGTGAGGAAAGATACCATTTCCTGGAAAGTTGAGGGCTCTAACAATGGTAGGTGAAAAGGGAAAGACAATGCTGCCATCTACATAGCAGATGGGCCTCAGGGGATAGAACATGGGTGACAAGTCTTCTGGGCTAATCCCACTCCTTGCTATTCGGCACCCTCAAATTCAGTGCACACAAAGCATTTTTGGTTTAGATTATTTGCATCTGAGCCCCGCCCCTTCCCTCAGTGATCGTTATGGCTTGAATTTAGAATGTCCTCAAGACCTCATGCAGTGGACAGGGCAGCCATGCTGGAGATGGGACTTGGTACTTGGGGAGGGGTCCCTGGGGTCCCTGCAGCTTCTAGCTCTTCCTTCTCTTCCGTGGCCATAAAAGCTGATAGCAAGCTCCCTCCTTCTCGTCTCTGCTTCCCTCCATTATGCCCTGTGGACCTATTGCCCAGTCCTGCTTGGCAGCCTTCAATGGACTAGATAGATGGATAGATCAAAATCTCCAGATCTGTAAGCAAATAAATCTTCCTCCCTCCAAGTTTCATGTATGCGTTGGATCATAGCGATGAGAGTGCTGAACTAAAACAATGACTTTGTAGGACTCCTGGTAACCAGTACCTCTAAGGATTACCATGGTGCATGTGGAATACACAAAACTGAAAGGTCACCAGAGAGTTTCAGGAAACCAGGAGGCATGCTGTCACCAGGGGCTGACTGGGTAGCTTTAATTAAGGGGTTTATTTGCACAGAGATGTACAAACAAGAAAAAGTTGAGGTAGGGCTAGGGGATATGTCAGGAGGAACTAAGAGGAGGTACTAAAGGGAAAAGCCAGGTGATTGATTCCAAAGGGATCCACAGTGGGGCCTCTCTATCTTCCTGATTTTTCTGTGTGATCTGGGGTTTGGCCTTCAATCTTGCAGGCCCTGACAAAGAAGTGCAGGCTCTGTCTCTCCAGGATAGACTGGCAGCCACTGGATCACAAGACAGACTATGAGATTAGAACACCAATGTGTTAGTCTGCAGTAAGAATGTACCTGCTGAGCAGCTGAGCTCTTATTCCTAGCCAGGAAATGTGTCCTTCACATCCTGCAGAAGGCAGAGGCAGACAAAGAAGGAGAAACTCTTTCTGTAGATGTCACTTCCCCAGCTGAGGACTACCTTTTATCATGAAGCTCAATATTTTAAAATGAGTCTCGATATCTTACTTGCAATCTGGCAAATTCCAGGGTAAAATTAATGTTATATAAAGATTCCTTACATTACAAAATAGCAAAAGGCCTTTCTCCCTTTCAAAGACTGTGATAGGTATAGATTATAAAGTTACAAAGAACAAAATTGGGTGTAGCAGCATAGTTTCTTTATTTCTGTAGAAACTCAGTTAACTCAGCTTTCAAGTCCCTATTTCCTTTGCTGGCATATGACAAACTTGCCAATTCAGGGGACCAGTAGCTGCTAATTTAAAGTCAGTCCCTTGGAGTAAATACGCAGATAATATTCAATCTTTCATTCATTTGACAAATATTTATTGAGCAGCTATGAAGCCAGGAAATTTATTAGACTCTGTAGTTTCAATGATGCTTAGAGCCTTGCAAAGAAAGAGTCAGTTTCTAAATATTCATATCAACTACTACTTTCTGTCCTTTGGAAAAAGACACAGAAATATATCAGTACTAATAAGGAAGGATGAGATGCTTGATTTCACATATAAAGGATAGGTAAGAAGTTAACTAGCTAACGGTAGAGAATGCTCCAGGAAGAGGGAAGTTTCTGGCTGGATTAAGACTATGATTCCTAAACTAGTGCTGTTCAACACAGACTACATAAAAAAATTACCTGGAAAGCCCCATATCAAAGTCCTCTGGGCTGTCCCCAGAGGTTCTGGTGTAATTTGTCTTAGGTAAGCCGAGGAAAATGTATTTTTAGCAGCTCTGCAGGTGACTCTGTTGTATATTCAGAGTTGTAAATACTGGATGATTGGTGCCAGCAACACCTGGGAAAATGTTAAACATGTTTGTTCTCATGTCCATCCCAGACCTACGGAGTGGAGTGACAGCCTCCAGGGCGGGCTGCCATCTGTGTTGTGATGAGGCCTCCCCACGATTCTGATGAGCATCTATACAATGAGCAGGGAACAGCAGCTCCCTCATCCATGTTTAAAAACAAGCACCTAAGCAGATAGAACCTTCAGATAATGTAGGAAGACCAACAAAGCTGTGGTCTTTTCCCATGATAACTATTTTAACACTTTCTTTTTAATATTCAAATATGTTCTAAAGTTTTCTTTTTCTTTTTTTTTGGCTTGGTTAATTGCCTAAGCTTTACTGCCTTTAAGAACATGCTTAAGCCGGGCGTGGTGGTGCACGCTTGTAATCCCAGTATTCAGGAGGCTGAGACCGGAGGATCCGGGTTCGTGGCCAGCCTCAGCTACCTAATGAGGCACTCCGCAACTTAGTGAGACTCGGTTTCAAAATAAAAGAATAAAAAATAGGGCTGGGGGTGTAGCTCGGAGGTAGAATGCCCCTGAGTTCAATCCCCAATACCACAAAAAAAAAAAAAGAACATGCTTAAGATGGATGTGGTAGAGATGCCTGTAATCCCAGTATTTGAGAGTCTGAGACAAGAGGATTATAGGTTCAAGACCAGCCTTGGCAACTTAGCAAGAGTCTCAGCAACCTACCAACACCCTGTTTAAATCAATCAATCAATCAACCAATCAATTAATAGAATGCCCCTGGGTTCAATCCCCAGTACCACAAAAAAAAAAAAAAGAAAAGAAAAAAGAAAAAAAGAATATGCTTAGTCTCCTTACTAGACAATAAGCTCTGGGAGAACAGCAGGTGCAAAGGTCATGGGACATGGAATGTTCCAAGAACAGATGTGGATCAGGCTGGGAGAGCACAGTGTGACTACAAGGGAAGGCAGCAAAGGGGACCCAGACACAGGGGAAGCTGAATGACATGAAGGTACGGATGGGCTCTAAGTAGCATCCTTAGATTGGCATTTTTGCAAAGTTTGGTTGCTGTGTGGAAATGGTCTACATGGGCGCAGGATGGATGCTGGCCCACTGGCTGCTACAGTCAAGATGAATGATGGTGGGAACTTGCTGAATGAAGCCAAGGTGTATAACAAGCTGGCATGTGGCTCGGTGGCACAGTGTCAGCCCAGCATGTGTGAGGCCCTGGTCTTCATCCTCAGCCCTGCAAAAAAAAAGACTAAGGATGGAGACTTGCTGAATGATATTCGGGGTCCTTAAATGGAGGAGTAGGGTCTCCTTGAGGTATGATGGTCAATTGCAGCTTTATGTCCAAAGGGTCATTGAATAGTGAGGATGGTCAAACAGCACAGCAAGACTAGCCAGGTGGAAAGAATATCTGAGAATAAGAGCTAGGAAGCCAGATGTGGTGGCGCACGCTTGTAATCCCAGTACTTGGAGACTGAAACCAGAGGATCCGGGTTCCAGACCTGCCTCAGCTACTTAGTGAGGCCCTCTGCAACTTAGTGAGACCCTGTTTCAGAATAAAGTATAAAAAATAGGACTGGTGATGTAACTTGGAGGTAGAATGCCCTGGGTTCCATCCCCAGTACTGAAAAAAAAAAAAAAAAAAAAGAAAGAAAACAAGAGCTATGAATAAGAAATGAATCATTGACATTACCAGAAGACCCATCAGATATTCCCAGCCCGCTTCCCTGAAGTCTCAGCTCTGTAGCATGTCCACAGGGAGGCCCGGGGCACTACTCTTGACACTCTCTCAAGTGACTGCTAGTTATCCAGCTGCGGGACCACTGAAGTATTTGGAGTTCAGAGGGGGCCCAGGTGAGCCTCAAGATGATTGGCTACCAAATTGTGCAGGCCCACATAGTGTTCTCAGGAGCAGTGAGAACAAGGAGGTAATGCTGAGAACTCCTTTGTTCCTTAAACCCAGAGGCAAATCCAGGTTTTCTGGGGTCAGAGGATATATAATTTTGGAGGTCCTCTTTGAGCAAAATAATATAAATCATGAGATGAAAGTGAATATTATTTTATGATAAGATAGCCCATCACAACAAATTATAAAATTTGAAAACACTATAATTATCACATTATGAGCTCACTAAAATTATACTTCAATAATATTTTAATTAATTAACTTCATGACATATCTATAAACTACTTTCTCCTCCATTTTCATGTCTCCATATATTTCGATCACCTCTTCATATGGAAATGCTTTGTGTGTACTAGGGATTGAACCAAGAGGCATTTTACCTTTGAACTATACCCTCAGCTCGATTTTTATTTCTTATTAGGAAACACAGTCTCACTAGGTTGATGAGTATTTCACTACTTGATGCTGAGGCTGTCCTTGAACGTGCAATTTTCTTTTCTCAGTCTCCCAAGTACTGGGATTACAGGTGTATGTCACCACGCCCGCCTTGGAAATGCTTTTGTTGTATCTTTTTTTAACTTAAAAAAAGAAAAAGAATTTACTATTTACTCTAACAAGTTTGATCAAAAATTGTCTACTTATTGTTTAGTGCATTCTTTCACCTTTAAATCTGTTGATGGTATTGTTTGATAAATACTGACAATTATTGTTAAATTTGGAACAAGTTTCTTTCAGGTTATTTCATGTTGTATTTTACAAGGATGGGTTAAATTCTCTTGGAATTGATAACATTCAAAAATGATTTTGCTGCTACAGCTATATCTTGTTTTTTTTTTCTTTTCTTCCAAATTTTATAAATATGTGAACCTGGAAATTGCACTGCTGGGGCTCCTTCCTGGTGAGAGAAGTGCAAGTGAGGCCCTGAACCCACAGCTCCCTTAGATCCACAGTAAAATCACGTCTTTATAGTTTACTATGCCTACTATCTATTGCAAAATAAAATAAAAATAATAAAAGAACACTGAAGCCAAATTGCATCATTACTCTGCACATTTTGTAAGTTAGCTACTAATGTCTCCATTTTACAAATGAACAAACTGATGTTTAGTGAGGCTGACTTTGGTCAAGCAAAGACCTGAAATGAATTCAGATCTCCTGAGTATCATCCTTTCCCAATTCCCTTCCTTGATTTTTCTCTTCACTGCTTCATAGGCACTTCATCCCATTCTTGTAAACCAAACCAAAATCCCCCCTGAAATCCCTCTAAGACAAAGAATAAAGAATTGTCACAGATATTTTATGGGTTTGGCCAGACCAAGAAGGTACCCACTTCTTTATAAGAGACTTTCCACATATTGCCTTTGAGTCTATGTTTTATCCTTAAGTGAGAGGGAGACAACCCAGGTTCAGATGCCAGAAGGATCACAGAAGTCCTACCAGAAGTCCATAGATGGGAGCCTAAGAGGCATGGGGTAGGGGCAAGGAGGCTGACAAATATGATGTCTTAATGGAGCAGAGCTGTTTGATGGGATTTGTAACTGAAAAGAGATTGTAGGCCATCAGACCCAATGCTAATGGATTGGTCTGAAGCAGGTTTTAAAAATGTACAGTTTTATCTACTCATTACGAGTTAATAGGTTTTGATGACTCGGGCCCTTTCTTTGGGCTGTGCATGTTACCCGGCCAAATAACCTAGCTGCGTTGGAAACTCGTTTCAAATTGCTTGCAGATGGCTGGAGGCAGATGAAAGCCGCTGTAGAGGTGTTCCTCCGTCTACTCTCTAGTCCCCAGACTAGCGGGCCATGTGCTGACACTTGGATGCTTGTTTTACAATATCATTTGACAAGTGGGATTTATGTGTCAAAATTCCAGCTAAAGCCAAAAAAATGTCAGAGTAAGCAAAGAGAGGCAGCCTGAGAAAAGGGGGAGGGGCCGCCTCTTTAACCCAGGAGTGGATGAGTTGGACCTTGCCAAATCCTTACTCAGTACCACGCACACAGGGAAATGAACCTGGCTGCCAAACCAGAGCTTTCTTTGGTGTGTTTTTGTTCAGGGTTTTTCCTGCCTTTATCATTAAAGAAACAATGTAATAAAAATGAGGCTTTTTCTCTGAATGCATTAATGAAGATAATTGTCTGGTCCAGATCCAAAACTTCTGGAGCCACATTTCGTTTGCTGTGTTTCTCATGTCAGAGTTCCTATCCAGAGGTGCTCGGGGCCACGGAAACGTCCATGGATGCACTGGCAGCAAGTACAGAGGGAAAGTTTCCTGTTCTTGTTTCGAATCTTCAAAATGCCATAGTTACTAAATATTCATAAATCCTCCTAAACTTGGTTGAACAGTCCCAAAGATTTCCAACTTATGGTTATTTTAAAAGACTACACACACACACACACACACACACACACACACACACACACACATCTCCTAGATCCTACCTAAAACTGCTAGACAGTCCTATTAACTCCCGTTGGAAATAACTTCCTCCTATTCTTTCTTCATTTCTTTCTCTCTCCCTCCCTAACTCCCTCTCTTCATTTATTCTTCTCTCTCTCTCTTTCTCTCCTTTCCTCCCTCCTTCTCTTTCTCTTTTTCCCTCCCTCCATCCTTCTCTCTCTCCCTCCCTCTCTTTCTTTTTATTTTTTTATTTTTGGAGTGAAGGAGAGAAAGTGAGAGATTGAATGTTCAAGTTCCCCTAAGCTCTATGCCATTGCTCACCATATTAAGAGCATGTGTGCATTACTTCATAAACTATCAGATGACATGCAACTTTATTTAGACTCAATAAAGAAAAATAATGAGTTATGCGAAGTTATTTCTGACACAGGGCAAAATAACTTTGCAGAAAGGCACCATTCATGGGGGCCAGGCCAACCGGCTCACGGGCCATCTCATCTATTAGGGGCACACTAACTCAGGAAAGAAGTACAGCTGTGGACACCACATCATGTGCCAAGTGCAATAAGCAGGTTATGAACAAGTCTCGATAAAACATAACAAATACCCTATTCTTCCCATTCCATCCCTCTCCGAGGGACTCCAGGTCAGGATCAACTGCCAAGGGAAGCTGAGGCAACTTGAGTGTGTGTCTTCCCCAAACTTATGAAAGACAGAAGAACATTGTAATGGCCACCAGCCTGGGGTTTGAAAATGTCTAAACTGAAAATGCTGAGATTTCTTCGCTAGCATTCAAACTACATTGTATTTTCTTCTCCTGACCTTTGGGGTTTGTATTTAATGGCAACCCAGATGTAAGTCAATAAACACTCCAGTGAATATTTCTGCTTACTTGCTGGAGAACGACAAATACTGAGATTTACTTGGAAGGTGTCATATCTTTGTCCCCCTCCATCCTTTTTTTAGCCCTCCTGTGTGAAACATAGAATATGCTTTCTGCCAGGATCCAGACCATCAAAATATTCATTTTCCTAATCTACAGATGAAGTAAGTAATTTCTCCCAGTGGAAATGGTGTTTATGGGGGGAAATATCATTTGTGCAGTTGCTGCTTAGTTAAAATAAGTTTGGGGAAATATACACGGAGTTCATAGGTATCAGAAGTATTTTGTACAGTGGCCCAAAGCTGACTTGCTGATTTAGAAATCTTGGAAGTTAAAAAGATTAGGATTTGGGGAAATTCCCGCTTCATATGCTGTCTGTAGGTTAACTATGGGCTATTAACTGCTGAGGATTGGCTTTTTGTTAACTGGTAGAACTAGTAAGATCTGCCTAATAGGAGATGACGGAAGCACAGCGGCCAAACCTAACACACAACAATGTTTATTTTTCCCAGAGTTCTATTTTAAGATTATCTATTCAATGTGGAGTTTTCTCAAAAGACTAGCAATGGAATCACCGCAGGACCCAGGTGTACCACTCCTCAGTATCTTTCCAAAATAATTAAAATCAGAACGCCATAGTGATACATACACACCCATAGCAGCACAATTCACAATAGCCAAATTATGGGACCATCCCAGGTGTCCATCAACAGATAAATGGAAAACAAAAATGTGGTTTATATACACAGTGGAATTTTACTCAACCATAAAGAAGAACAAAATTATGTCATTTGCAAGAAAATGGATGGAATTCGAGAATATTATGCTGAGATCAGTCAGTCTCAGAAAGTCAAAAGTCAAATGTTTTCTCTTATATGTGGAAGCTAGAGAGAAAATAGGAAACCAAAGAGATGTTAGATCATTGGAAAGAGAGATCAGTAGAATAGTGAAAGAAGGTACAAAAGGCAGGTTGGAGGAGAAAAGGAAAAACTGATGAAAGACACAGTTCTAATTATGTTGTGCCCATGAATGAAAGTATGACTAACAATCTCACTATTATGTTGGGGGAGGAGTGCACAGCAGGGTGGGAGCTGAAGGGAAACTCACCAAGTTTGTTTGTTTGACTTAGAGCTTCACTATGATGTATAATTGCAATGTACCAATTAAAATTTATAAAAAAGATGATGTATTGCAGATCATCAGATACAGATATTAATTTTACTGACTCATATGGGCATCTTAAAAGCACATGTGTGTATCTCTGTGTGTGAGTGTATTTGTATGTCTGAAACTTAGAGAAAATTGGATCTAGATACTCAGTTAGCAAACTCAAAGAAGAAAAGAGAGAAATTTAGCTTCTCCCTGTGAAATGCTTAGTTTTCTTTTTTTTTTTTTTTTTTGCGGTACTGGGGATTGAACTCAGGGGCCTTCTACCTCTGAGCTACGCCCCCTATTTTTTATTCTTTATTTTGAAACCAAGTCTCACTAAGTTGCGGAGGGCCTCACTAGGTAGCTGAGGCTGGCCGCGAACCCGGATCCTCTGGTCTCAGCCTCCCGAATGCTGGGATTACAAGCGTGCGCCACCACGCCCGGCTTAGTTTTCATATTTTCATGCAATTTAAGAAAAGAGGATGGAGTGAAACGGAGAAGACGCAGGCATTTGAATCTAAATAGCTCCACAGACATTAGAGAAGGGTAAAGAATGGCAGGGAAGAGAGAAGATGCATTGGTTTAGAGGTGGGAGTGGCAATTGATAGTATTTACATCCCTGGCTTTTGTTCATTTGCTGTCCTAAGAGACAGGGTTATTCCTGAAAGTCACTGAGCCAGGTAGAGGAGGCAATTTGAGAATTCTGACATTGCTGCTATATGGGAAATAAGGAAAAGGCTGAGGACAAAATGACTGAGGAGCCACACCAAGGGCCCCATGAAGGTAGAAATGATAAATGTACTCTAATGGCCATGTGTCACAACATTGCAGTTTTTTTCAATTGGACTCAGCGTGCCAGCAGCAGAGACAATGGATATGATGGTGATAGAGATATCAATGGCCCCTGCACTCGGAGGTCATGGGGCCAAGGGATGCAAAGGTGCTGCCATGGACGTGGCGGAAATCATGTGTTCCAAGCTCTGTGAGAACGTCGAAGCCTAGAGAAGTTTGGGAAGACAGGGAGGCGTGATGTGTTTGAAAATTTTAGAGTTGATATAGTCAGAGTGTGAGAAGTAGAACTAGAGGTAGAAGTTATAGAGTGAAATCTTACCAAGAGTATATGCCATCCTGAACTGAATGTGCCCCCTCAGTTCATAGATCGAAAACTTAATCATCAATTTGATGATGTTAAGAAATGGGGGGGGGTCCTTTGGGAATTGGTTAGGTCAGGAGGCTCCTCTCTTATGAATTGGATTAGTACCCTTAAAAAGGAAGTCCCAGTGGGCTCTCTCTTCTCTTTTTACCATGTCAGAATACAGCTAGCAGGTGCCACCTATGATCAAGAAAATGGATCCTCACCAGACATTGAATCTCCTGGTGCCTAAGTCTTGGACTCTCATCTTCTAGAATTGTGAGAACAATATTTCTGTGGCTCATTAGCCACCCAGTTAGGATATTTTATCATTGTAGTAGCACAGATGGACTAAAAAAGAACAATTTCTGGCAATGACAAACCTGATCTTTGGTCCTGAGAGTGGTCTTTTGTGTAGAAGTAAAGGATATAATGGAAAAGGTCAAGGAACTCGGAAACTGGGAAAATGGCTGAGTCAACACATGTATTGCTTCACATAGGATGATGTAAAGACTTTGGATGAAAAGAAAGTCTAAGAACAATGTGATCATCTTGGCTCCTAAAGAGCTGTTGCCCTTGTTGACATTACGTGTACATGTTGCTAAGTCTTTGGATTATAGTGCCTTTAAAGAATCCTGGGGGTCAGGAAGACCCAACAGAGAAGACAAGCGAGCTAATCCTGAGCAGACTGTGCGATGAATGCACCCAGGGGCAGCTTGGAGAAGGCCGAGGCCCTGCCCCCAGGTGCTGAAGCCACAGAGGGCTATCATGGTTCTGCCTTGGACTTGCTCATGTGACTCAGACTAAATCACAACCTCTCTGGCCCCTTATCTGTGAAATGAGAGGTTTGGCTGATGTGGTTTCCCAGGAATTTTCTGGCACTAACTCACATTCAGTTTCAGCAGAATATTTGTTTCTAACCTTTCCCATGCTGCTGTGGAGTTAGCCTAATTGCTACCCCTTTGCTGATTTCATCTCCCCACCTCGCCCGCCCTCAGATTACTCTTTCTTTCCACTCAGAGATAACAGTCTCAACCACCTCAGGATAATTTCCCCAGCTGCAAAACTATTTCCAAAATGCAAACTTGTGGCTGCTGATTCACACTCGCTGGAGAAGCACTGTTTCCTTCTGACTGGCTTCATGTGTTGCCGATACATCCAGAAAGACCGAGCTGGGTGACCAGGAAAATGACCTCTGCAGACATTCGTTTGAGAGTCAAAGAGAGAAGAGAGATGAGGCTTTAAAATCACTACGGTCACTTGAAAAGCACAAAAGGTTAGTTATGCATGCCCCCTGCTCTTGGGTACCTTAAAATTGAAACCATGTAAGCAACAAAATGACATCTGAACATCATCTTATACAGTAAACAATATATAAATAAATGATTTAGACATCAACAGATGTTGCCCAAGAGTCCCCTGTTGAAGCTTCAGGTCTCATTGGCAACATATATTTGGGGTTTATTTATGTAAGTCTAACATCACTGAATGAATAAGATGCAGGCAGAAAGAGAGAGGGCTATAAACAGGAATATTCTTTATATTGTCTTTATATTGTGTCCAAAGGAACACTCTTTTACAGGGCGAGATGAGAAGAGGAAACAATAAAGACACAGAAAGAGCTCATAAGAGAGACGACTAGTGACTGAAATTATGTAGTATTAAAGAAAATGTAGCCCAGAAGAAAGAGATATCTACAGAGGAAAATGGTGCTGGGGAGTCAGAGAAGATGAGGAATAAAAGAGGTTATTGGATTTGCCCCTTAAGAGGCATTGGCAATTTTGTTATGAGAGTTTTTGTGGAATTGTGGGACAAGGTCCAGACAGTTTGAATTTCCATAGCAACTGGTGGGGATGGAAGTGTTTTTCCTAAGACCAGATTATTCTTCCTGAAAGAGTAGAAACAAAGTTTGGTATTCAAGGCAATGGAGGGGTTGGGGGACCAGGGAGAAATTTAAGGGAAGAATAAAACGTGGTTTAAAGGTGAAAGCATAACAGAATTTGTTGAAAGCAGAGCATAGGAGATGCATAGACGAAAGGGGGTACAATACAATGGATAAAGCAGAAAGCCAGGGGGAAAAGATGTAATCATAAAGGTGAACAAGTAAGAAGAGAAGAGGGTGAAACTAATTATGCACAGACATAAAACTAGCTAGCAGCCTATGTTATATATTAGGCAAGTCTCTTGAGCATAACAATCATTCATGTAGCTTTCTCCTTTTTTTTTTTTTTTTTTAATCCAGGTCCTGTGCCTATTAGAACAGTGCTATCCACGTTTAGGACAGGACTTTCCCTTCAGTTCACCATTGCATAGGCTAATCACCCAAAGTCACATAATCTTAAGTTTTTCATAATTTAGTCAAATTGACAATCCAGATTAACCATCATAGATGTCAACTCAAATAGAAGAGAGAATTGAAACTTGAAAATCCTCACTATTATTACTTTTTAAGTGTTTGAGAAAAATGACATACAATTTTCCTATAAAATTTTAAGTTAATATCTTTTTTTTTTTACTAAACCTGTAAATGATTGAAAAGGATATAACCTTTCTGGTCTATATAAATAAATATCACTAAGAATAGAATCATTACTTCATTTTTTTAAAGATACTAATGGCATCAAAGTCCCATAGTGATCTTTTAAAAGCAAAGTTTGTATTAAGTACAACATGTACACAAATTATAAGCATACATCTCAATGGCTTTCAGAGAGTTAACACAACCCATGCAGCAGTAAGTGGATAAACAGTTCAAGAAGACCTCTTTTTGTTCTTTCAAAGGCATTTCTTTGCCCCAGATGTAACCATTACTGTCATGTCATCATCAGAGATTAGTTTTCCTGTTTTTAAACTTTATATAAATGAAATTATACAGTAGTTATTCTTTTGAGTATGACTTTATTTTCTACATAACATTATATTTGTGAGATTAATGTTAGGGGTAATTATACTTCGTTATCATTGCTATATTGTATTCTATGGTAGGAACATACCACAATGCATGTGTTTCGTTGTTGATAAACACTTGAATTATTTCCAATTTTTGGCTATAATAAGTAGTGCTGCTATTTATTTTTGTACATGTCTTCTTGTGAAGTATGTAAATACTTCATGTTAGATGTATATCTAACAATGAAATTGTTGGATCATACAGTCAAAAATGTATTATCCACTGCAAAGAATTTTTCCTTAGAAAATGTTTAGCAAATTACATTTTTACTTTCTAGTAAGAGTGCTAAGAGTTTTCACTGTTCCACACTATTTGGTAGTCACTATCTTTCATTTTACCTATTCTGGTTGGTATGAAGTTTGAGTACTTTTTCAAATATGTTTTGGCCATTTGGATATTCTTTTTGTGAAATAGTTACTTAAGTCTCTTACTAGTTTTCCATTTGCCTTGTCTTTTTCTGACTGATCTATAGGTGCTCTTAATATATTCCTTCTACAAGACTTTTGTCTGACACATTTGTTGTACACATTGTCAACATCCTTTCCTTCTCTTTTGCTTTCATTTTTACTCTACTAGAGGTATGTTTTTTATATAAAAGTTCTTAATTTTAAGTCAGGTATGGAGGCGCACACCTGTAATCCTAGTGCTTGGGAGGCTGAGACAGAAGCCAGCCTCAGCAACTTAGCAAGACTCTCAGCAAACTAGCCAGATTCTGTTTCAAAATGAAAAGCAAACAAATAAACAAACAAGCAAACAAAAACCCAAAACACATAAATTTGGTTTGTTTAATCTCTAGATTTTTTCAGCTATCTAATTATGGTCTTTGTAGTACTCTATATAATTTCTATTTTTAAAATTTGCTAAGGTGTATTCTATACCCCAGAGTGTGATCTTTCTTGGTGAATATTTCATGTGAGCTTGAGAACAGTATATATCCTGTTCTCTGTGGAAAAAGTTCTCTATACAAGTGTCCAGCAAGTAGAGTTGTGATACTGTTTAGTGTGATTATGTCCTTACTGATTATCTGCTTACTGGGTCTATCAATTACCGAAAAAGTGGCGTGGAAGTCTCCAATCATGACAGTGAAATTGTCTGTTTCTCCTTGGAGTCCTATCAGTTTTTGCTTCACATATTTTGAAATTTATATAAAAAGAATGAAAATCTTTTAAAGGAAACTATGTAGATAAAGCTATAATTCCATTATTAGCACGGTGTTAGATATATTCCATAACTTCATATATATCCTATTTACATATTTATTTGATTCTAAGAATAATGCCATGTTTTTATTATCATTCATGTCATTTCTCATGTCATTGTAATCCCTCTTTGGATTTTTTAGAAGTAGGTTCTTAATTTACAAAAATCTTAATGTTATCACTTTGATAATTACTTTATGTATTGATGTCTACCTTAAGTATCTGGATAACCACTTTATTTTTGTTTGGCTGTTTTTGTTTTTGCAGTGCTGGGAATTAAACCCAGGGCCTTGCACAGGCAAGTACTCTACTACTGAACTGCAACCCCAGGCACTTTATATTATTGAGGTCCAGCTTAATTTCAGAGAATATATTCTGAACAATTTTAATTCTCTTAAATGCATTGAGGTTTACTTTACAGCCAGCTAGAGCTGGCGTGGGTGTATACTCCACTCATGGTACTTGAAAGTGATGTGAAGTCTGTCACTTTCCAAAGCATTGTTCCATATACATCAGCTGAGTTTGCTAATTGTGGTGTTTATATCTTCTATGTTATTATTGATTTGTTGCACACTTATTTATCAATGTTAAGAAACAAATGACTGCTAAGATCTTCCAGTTTTATTTCTCATTTTGTTTTGTTCAGCTTTTAGTTTCCTCTGTGTGTGTGTGTGTGTGTATGTGTGTGTGTGTGTGTGTGTGTGTGTTACTGGGACTGAACCCAAGGGTGTTCTACCTCCAGAATACACCCCCAGCCTTTTTTATTTTGAAACAGGGTCTCTCTAATTGCTGAGGCTGGCCACGAACCTGCAATCCTCCTGTCTCAGTCTCCCAAATACTAGGATTACATATTGTGCCACTACACCTGGCTAATTTCTGCATTTTGAATCTATTTTATTAGATGCATACAGATATACTATTGTTATATTTTTCTGGTGGATTTACCTTTTATCATCATACTTTTTTTTTTTTTTTTTTTTTTTATTTTT
>PVLC010006617.1:18935-47548 GCA_004027655.1 Graphiurus murinus | reverse complement strand
CAAGCGTGCGCCACCACGCCCGGCTTATCTTTCCATTCTTTTACTTACACTTTTCTATTTAAGATGTGACTCTTGTAAGCAAACTACAGGTTTTTTTTTTTTGTTTTTTTTTTTTAAGTGGTTTGATCATTTTTGCTTTTGATTTTGAATATGTAACTCACTTATATTCCATGACACTTTTACACACTTAGGTTTTAACTTTCTTAGTATTTTTATTTTGTCCGTTTTCTCTGTTTCCTTGCCTTCTGTTGTATTAATCAAGTATTTTTATTCTTCCACTTCACTTTTTTATTATATTGTTAATTAGACACTTTTATTGTCCTTTAGTGGTTACCCCGGAGGTTGCAGCACACATCTTAGATTTGTTATAGTCTTACCATTGCAGTGTATTTCCCATCAGGACCCTGGAGCACTTCATTTTCCTGCCACCCTTTGTCTTTCTTTCCATGGATTTTAATTCTGCATATATATTTGACATCATGACTCATTACTATTCTCATTCTGTACAGTCAGTATTCTTTTGTATTTAGTAATTTGTATTGATTTTGTTTTCTTCTTGCATTTTTAAGAGCAGAGGTATTATTATTTCTTCTTTTTTTGAAAACTCCCATTAGTATTTCTGTCAGTTCACATCTGCTGGTTATGAATTTCCTATTTTTTGCATGGCTGGGAACCTCATTTTACCTTTTCTTTTGATGAGCTTTAAAAACAGGTATAGAATTATAATTTTTCAGTCTTTTTCTTCCCATATTCTAAAGGTATTGGTTTGTTGTCTTCTGTGGAGAAGTCAGTTTTCTATCATATTATAGCCCCTTTGAAGGTAATGTCTTTTTTCTCTTGCTCCCTTTAAATTGTTATTTTTTCCCCCTGTGGTTCCTAACACTTTTTTTCACAGCATGTCTAGATTTCATTTTTCTTTGTATTAATCCTATTTCATATTTATAGCATTTTTCATTCTGGCTATTGGTATATACCATCAGTTTTGGAAAATTCTTGGCTATGAATTTGTCATGTGTTGAATGTGTATCTCCGGTCTTTCTGGGCCCTATTCACACCTATGAGACTATTCCATTATGCCCCAGACATTTCTTATTCTCCTCCCTTTCTTGGGATATCTATTATTCTTTCAGTCCAATATGCTGTAAGAGTCTTCTATTGAGTTTCATATCCAAGTTACTGAAATTTTTATTTCCACAGCTTTCTTTTGATATGTTAACCAGTAGAAAAAATGGAAGGGGGTTGGGAGAGGGGCATGGTGAGGGGGAAAGGAAGGCTTGATGAAGGAAACAGTTCAAATAATGATGTCCACATATGAAGGTATCACTACTGAACTCATTAATACATATGGGGAGAGGAAGGGGGTTGGGAAGTGGGGATGGGATGCAGAGGGAAACAGCAAGGGTGGCATGGCGTGTGTTGTATCACGCTAAGCCTCACTAGGATGTATAGTTACAATGCACCAGTAAAAGTATAATAGCATGCATACGTGTGTACATGTATGCATGTGTATATGTATGTGTGTATGTATATATATATGTATATATAGTATATATGTATATATATATATATGGAGAGACATATGTTAAGTTTCCTACTGAAATTTTCCACCTTAATATCTATTTTCTTTAATATTTCATTCACATGCCTTTTGAAGTTTGCTTCTAATACTACAATATTAAGTCTTCTAAAGTTCTTTTTCTTCTTAGTCCCATTTATTGGTATGCATACTAATTTATTTTTTAAAAAGTAAAAAAAAATAGTAAGAGAAATCTTAGGATGACAGCAAAATTTAACAGAAAAAGCAGATATTTCCTATACTCCCTCTGGCCCAGCATATGGAAAACTTCCCCACTAATATCCTGCATCAATATTGTGCATGTGTTAAAAATGAGGGAATCTTTCATTGATAAATCATTATCACCTACAGTCTACAGTTTACCATAAAGGTTAATCTTGGTGCTGTTCATGTTATGGGTTTGACAAATCTATAATGACATGTGTCCATTATAGTATTGTACAGAATAGTTTCCCTGTTCTCTGTTCTAACAATCTGCTCCACCTGCCCATCGCCCCGCCTCTCTAACCCTAGACAATCCCGATTGGTCTATTTCTTGTCCCTTTAGCTTTGCCAGCCATGCTTGACAACTTTTGAGTGAATGGAAGACTTTGTGTATGAGGAAGTGTAGAGGGTCTGGATGATGTCACATTCCTCCCGAGGGGGGATTTTTGGGGGATAGGGGATTATACTTTTATTGACGCATTATAGTTTTATATTCTCACATCATGATGTAGCAAATAGTGATAGTGACATACATACACACAGCAATTGTACTTTTTTGCCCTTTAATAGGCAGCCAGGGAGAGACAGATCACTTTAACTCAATCAGTTTTGAGAGCTTTGGTCAAGTCTCCTTTTCCTTCACTCCTAGAGTGTAATCTGCAGCCCTTTACTGAGAACCTGGGTTGTTTACTAGGATCCTCTTCTTTGGAGATTAATGACTGCCTTTGTCCATCAGCCTTCTGACACCGCTAGGCATGCCACGCAGCCATCCAGAAACATTTTACTCAGTTCCATAGCTCTTTTGGTCTGAAGAGATTAATATTTGGCAAATTCCTCTGAAAGAAAGACACTAAATATTGGTCTTATATATTTGTACTTCAAGATCTTGGTCCCTCACGTCCCAGATGCCTTGGTAGTTCTAACTCTGATTTTTCTCCCCCGCCCATTAGGCTGTCCGGTGCTCTGTTGACTTCTGTGTCTCTAGCACCTCGCTCTGCTTGGGTTCTCAATGCCCCATCCAAGGCTGGAGTCAACAAATGCCCCCAGGGGAACCTGCTTCAGAGAATCTCATCTCCCTTTTCTTCTGCTCTCTGGGATCTTGGCACATTGAGTCTTGGTGGCTCAAAGAGAATTTTTATGTATATTTTATCCCACTTTTATAGTTGTCTCATCAGAAACATGATCTGTTGAAGGTGACTTCCAACATAAAAAATATTAAATAAAACTTAGTTATTTATTGTTTACTTAGTGGTACTGGGGATTGAACCCAGGAGCATTCTACTGAGCTTATACCCTCCTGCCCTTCTTATATTTTATTTTTTAACAGGGTTTTGCTAAGTCTCACTAAGTTGTTGAGGCTGACTTCAAACCTGTGATCCTCCTGTCTCGGTCTCCCAAGTACTGAGATTACAGTCATACACCACCATGCCCAGCCATTTATTTTTTAAAGGTTCTATAATGCTGAAAATTTTACATTGCTTCTTTTGATCCTTGAATTGGTTTATTTACACATTTTTATCTTATATCTTCCACAGGAAGCCCATGTAATTTAGCATTTTTTATATAGTTTTAGGCTTAAATGTGTATTGATCACCCTATAGTATGGTTCTTAAAAATTGGCACACATGCAAACATTTAAAAATTTAATTTCCTATCACCAGCGATCCCTAGTCCTCTAAGTCTCTTACTCACTATTTCTCAATTCTGGCTGCATATTTGAATGATTTAGGGAGATTTGAAAATTGCTCATGTGTAGGCCCTACTCCTTGAGATTCTGATGTAATTGGCCTTGGATGCAGGTTTAGCACTGGGGTGTCTTTAAATTTCTCCCAAACTTATAATGTGAAGGAAATCAAAGCTCCAAATGTTAAAAGTTTGTCTTTTGGTTTGAGTAACTATTGCAAATGTGTTAGTACACAATCACAATAAATAAATACATCGTGAAGGTTGATAAATGAAAGTTTATAGACACTAGTGTTTTAAATTAAACTGTGGTTTGTGTATCATCCTTAAAGTAAAGAAAAGCAGTAAGATACCAGGTCCCTGGAACAGCCCTTTAGTTCCTAGGAACCTGACCAAGTCACGGGAAGAAGGGGGGGGGGGGACTGGCCAGGCCAGGAGTTCCTAGATAAAACTGGGAGGACACTGACTTTCTCTCATTTCACTAATTGGCTGGGAACTACAGCCAGTTAGCGTTATCTCTAGGAAGCTGATTTCCTGCACCCACACCAGCATAGCTGCTCCTTGGGATGCTGGTCATGCAAAGAACAAAGCCAGCTAATGCTGATGATGTCACTGCTTCTGTGGCCTAATGGAAAAACCCCTCTCCCTGTGGTCATGGATGTGGAACTAGGGCACCGGGAAAGGACCCGAGTCCTTCATCCAGCAGGCTGCCTGCCGCTGGACCACATCCCGTGAAGGAGTAGAGGCGCCCTTTTCTGGGGGGGTGCTGGCAGGGAGAGGAGAAGCCACGTGGTGGAGCACTGAGAAGTGTGGAGGCTCTCCTGTCCATCACCACATTGCCACTGCACCTTCCTCAGGGCGGCACACAGTGAATCTCAGGCCTCCGTGGCCACCACCTCCCTTCTCCAGTTGTCTTTTTCAGTGTCTCAGCAACCTATCCCACTTCCCCAGCATGACTGGACTCCAAACATTAGGGTTTGTCACTTCAGAAGATTTTATATTTGAGGATAATGAGTTCATATGGCCAAGAAGTAGACCTTTCTTCCCAGACAGTTAAAATATGTCTTTATTTTATTTTTTATTTATTTATTTATTTATTTTGCGGTACTGGGGATTGAACTCAAAGGCGTTCTACCTTCAAGCTACACCCCCAGCCCTATTTTTTTATTCTTTATTTTGAAACCGGGTCTCACTAAGTTTCGGAATGCCTCACTAAGCAGCTGAGGCTGGCTGCGAACTCAGATCCTCCGGTCTCAGCCTCCCGAATGCTGGGATTACAAGCGTGCGCCACCACCACCGGCACATGTCTTTATTTTAAAAAGTAATATGTCAGCCGGGCGTGGTGGTACACGCTTGTAATCCTAGTACTTGGGAGGCTGAGACCAGAGGATCCGGGTTTGAGGCCAGCCTCAGCTACTTAGTGAGGCTCTCTGCAACTTAGTGAGACCCTGTAAAATAAAAATTACAAAATAGGACTGAGGGTATAGCCTGGAGGTAGAATGCCCCTGGGTTCAACTCCCAGTACTACCAATAAATAAATAAATAAGAAAAATAAAAAATAAAAAGGTAACATGTCTTTATTTAAAAAGGCATTCATATAAAAAAAAGAGAAGTATAAAGAAGTAGTGTGGGAGGTTATCTGGGGTGAATCTCAAGGGACTGTAAGATTTTTTGTAGCTTTTTTTTTTTTTTTTTTTGCTTCCTAGTCATGAGGTAAAGGCTTTCCACCTCACCCCAGGCCCCAAAGCAATGGGGCCATTCTATCTCAAACTAGAACCTCCAAGACTATAAGCCAAAATAACCTTTTCTCTTTATAAGTCAGTCTGGTATCTGTTACAACAATGGAAAGCTAACCCAAATAGCTTCAAGTAGCCTGAAAACTCTGAATTTTCTTGGGCAGATCAATGGTAGGAAAGAAAGTAAATGAAACCTGAGGATCTAGGCCCTGATTTTCTTAAAGTTGCCCTTGCACATGCTAGGAAAACCTTCACATACCCTCCTAACTCGGTGAGGGAAACACGACTTTGAAAAATCACCAGTTTTTGGTGTGCTAGATGTTCTTTTTCACCTCCAAATGAATTTACTGCCTTCTTGAGCCCTGCTCTCCTCCTCTGGAGGCCAATCTAAACGGACGTCATCAGGAGGCTCCCTTGCCCCAGCCGTCTGGGTGGGTTTATTCACCTTGAGGAGAGTGAGGTCAGGGTGCCTGTTCTCCGGGCTCCCTCTCAGCAGGGCTCTCTAGGGAGTGCTGACTCCCTTAGTGTGACGTGACGTGACAGTTGCTCTCAGGTGACACCTTTGCATGACTTGATCCTCCAGGTTTTGGTCCGCACTCTCCCCAGCTTGTTCCCACCAGGAGGTAACAGCCACAGGATATTTCTCTAAGGCTTCTGTTGTGCTTACACCTTTTAAACATAGCGCAACATGCAATGTTTCCTAAATTATTCTAATTTGAGTGTGTTTGTCTGGTACACAAAGGGACAGAGGAGACCTTGGTGTGACTCAGTGGTTTCTGCAGAAGTTGATTGGGATCAGAGATGTTACTGAACAAGGCTTCTAGTTCCCCATCTTCTTTAATTTGAGAATACAGTCACTATTTCTGAATTAAATCTCAATTTCGCCTCAGACAAATCTGGTATTATGGCTCTGTCAATACACAGATCCCAGACAATGACCACTTCATCTGACATCATTCAGAACTAATAGAATGAGAACATGGATCTGCTGTTCTGGATAATTTCTTGCCCACATCTTTATTCTTGGCAAATGAGGGATAATTTGACAAACAGCAAAAGAGGAATGACAGACATATACAATGCGTACATTCTTCCATCACTTTCCCACATTTGCCCCTTATTTATATATAATTCTGGCTCTTACTGTTCTCAAATTGTTTCTTGGATTCCAATCTCCTCTTCTCAGCTAGATTGCAAGTTTCGTGGGGACATAAACCACAAACTTATATTTCATTGCAGCTGCTGCAGCCTGGAAATTTTCTACTCAGTCCCCGTCCAGTCCACTCATCCTTTGCATATTCAATCTGCTGTCAAGTACATATGGTAAGCTCTCAATTTCAAGTGTTGTATTGTCTTCATTCAGTCATTCGTTCATTCAGTCATCTTCATTCATTCATTTATTCATTCAACAAGTGTTTATTGAGTACCTATTCTGCACTAGGCACTGGATAGGTTTTAAGTTCTAAAAATGGACAGCAATCATCTTGCTTTTTGGTTATTAACAAATTCGAATCAGGGGACCCAGTATTCAGGGACCTCTGACTGGTGTCATTAAATAAGAGTGTAAAAATGGAATGATTTTAAAAGATGGATGTAAAGGTCGGTATGCCTTCATCCATCCTTCACAAATCTCCAACCACAACCACCTTCACTGGTTGTCAGGGTTGTGGGTTGAAGACAATGCAAACCAGCTCTGGGGAATTTCAGCAGAAAAGGGATTTGTCATAGATGACAGACTCAACCAAAAGTCTGGAGAACCAGGTTGAGGAAATGGTCAGAAATCTAAGCAGGTGACTTTAGGCGGAATACCCATGGGGTCACTGGTGACAGACGCCTACAGCATCGCTGGACCCTTGATTCTGATGTCTCTAGGGACTAGAACTAGGAAGTCAGTACTTCCCTTGTTTCTGGAAGGTGTGGTCAGCTGTCTCTGCTCCTTGCTTCACACTTTGTCCAGAGCCTAGGACCCCACAGTGATGGTGATTATCTGTGGAACTTAGTTTAGGACTCTGCTAGTTACTAGAATTCTGGAAGAATAAGTTTGTTCAGGGCTTCTGAGAGGTGACACTTAGTTTCCAACTAAGACCCACACAGTAAAAGATTTCTCAGACATGGGAAGAGGCTCCAGATGCTGACAGCGGAAAAGCGCTCTCAGCTGCCCACTCTCCTCCCAATGGAGTCTGCAGCAGCACACCAGTGACGGTGTGATGCAAGTGTACACTACTTAGGAAGTGCCAAATATTTCAGATACCCATCAAGCCAGTGTTTTCAATATAAATATTAACAGTTTCCTCAGGGATTGTTATTCAGGGCAAGATCATCAGTTCACTGAAATATCTATAAGAACTAAACAGGGCAGAACTAATTCATTTGCTCACTCTGAGGATGTGAAATTACACTAAAATAAAACCAAGTATCTCCTCTCCTCTCCTCTCTGTCGTGTCCCACGCAACACGGGGTAGAGCAAAGTGGGCCAGCTGCTTGGTTACCGGGGCTGAGTGAGAAGGAAAGTGTCGCGGCCGGGCCCACCACCCTGGGGAGTCGAGGTAGCCCCCTAAAAAACCGCACCGAGCCAGGAGTCCAGTCAGCGGTCAGGCGGCACCTCAGGATCTCAGCTTTATTCAAACTCACAATAGAATATATGCGAAGGTCAGATAGGGAGGGGAAGCTGGGGGGGGGGGGCAACGGGAGCAGATCTCCTCACTGGTAGCTGTAGGGGAGGGAGGTAGGCCTTTCAATGACCCACCCACCGGCTTCCCTAGGGCGGAGGGGTCATATTTGACCAAGAAAGGTCAGAGCCTGTGAGTGCTGAATGCCACATGACATGAGCGGCCCCTACACCTCTCCTCTCCTCTCCTCTCCTCTCCTCTCCTCTCCTCTCCTCTCCTCCCCTCCTTTTCCCTCCCCTTCCCTTCTCTTCTCTTTCCTCCTCCTCCTCTTCCTCCTTCTTCTTTTTTCTTTTTCTTTTTCTTCTTCTTCTTCTTCTTCTTCTTCTTCTTCTTCTTCTTCTTCTTCTTCTCTTTCTTCTTCTCCTTCTCCTCCTCCTCCCCCTCCCTCCTCCTTCTTCTTCTTCTTTTCTCTCTCTCTCTCTCTCCCCCTCCCTCTCTCCTACTTAGTCCCTGTCTTGTCAAAGACTCAGAAAAGGAAATGAAGTAACTAATAACGTGCAGGAAAGGACCTAGTGTCAAAAGTACTAAAACTTTGGGTAAGAAAGCATCAAATAAACCTCAAAAAGAATGCTGGTAATAAGAACAATGACACAAAAAAGAAGGGAGAACAGCTGCTGAGCAAAAATTTGAGAATCATCTCCAATTTTCTTTGTTCCCTACATATAACATCCAATGGATACCAAATCTAAGCTAACCCCATGAAATGGTACCACCACTGTTGCCAGTCACGGAGCGTGAGCCTCCCCATCCTCATCCTGTGCATTCGACTAGGTGCCTCCAGCTCCTTATTTCACTTAGTCTATGCAACAACAGTATGAAGTAGGGGCATTATTTCCCCTATTTCATAGATCGGCAATGCGATTATTGGAGAACCAAAAACACCTTGGAGAAGTGTGTCAGTCAGCGTTCTCAGTGCTGTTGTCTAAATACCCGACACACAAAACTTAGAGGACGAAAGGTTTATTGGGCTGATGGTATCAGGGGTTTCAGTCCACAGGGTGGCTCTGAAGTATAAATGATGGTGGCCGCTCGGGGTGTGCCAAGGGATGCCCCTCTTACATGGTGGTGGCCGAAGCAGAGAGAAAGAGAGGAGGGGCAGAGGACTCAGATAGTCCCCAAGAACCACTTCCTCCAGCACACCTCACCCACCTACATTACTGCCCAATAGATGCATTCAAATTATTAATTAATCAGTGGATTTATCCAATGAGATTAGAGCCCTCGTGATCCCATTATTTCACTGCTGAACATTTTTGCATTGCCAACACATGAGCTTTTCCTGGGGATATTCTATATCCAAACTGTAACAAAAGGATAGGCAACTTGCTTAGTTACATAGCTAGCCATCATCAACAGGGCTCAGAGTCAACCCCAGCTCTCCTTGACTCCAAAGCTGAGCTCTTAGCCATGGCTCTAGCCAACTTCTCACTCAAAAAGCAAAAAGGAAAGATTGTGGGATATGCAAATCTGAGAGCTGCTTCTTGGACTTGAAATAGGCATCTTCTCAGCAGGTGATCCTGGTTCTGGCTAAGTAGGAGGTGATGGTTAGGACATTTCATTTTACATTTGAATTTGGCTTGTGTAAGCTTATTCCTTGGGAGAATGTTGATGATATTATGTTTGGCCATTAAATGGTTGCCAGGCATGTGGAAATTAGGTGTTGTATTATGGTGGGTCCTGACTGCTATCCTAGACATCTTTACAGAACTACTTGTTCTTGGTGAAGAGACAGCCTAAAGCATTCTGTGAGCTCTGGCAGCTGCCTGCAGCATGTACAAGGTCAACTACAAGCAAGGAACTCCCCATTCTTTCTGTAGGACTATTTTTGCTGGGGACCTATCATCTCTATTCTTTTATCAAATCAATATTGAAGTTTTGTTTGCAAGTATATTTGATTGGTGAAAGGCAGAATCCTGGACTCGACTCCACAGAACACTATGCGTGCCAAAGCCATTGCAAATCTTACCTCATTTTGAAATGCCTTCGTGGCTGGTTTTATTTTTCATTCCTTTCCCTTATTTTAGATCATTATAACACATTTTATAGGTCAGTGTCAAACAGCAAGACATCAACAATGTGGGGACTAGTGCTGGAAGTCATGCCAGAACACACAACTGTAATCCACTAATTTAATGGAAATGCAACATTATGGCTGCAATTTTACGTACGTGGAAATCATGAAAACTCACAAACTCAATTCCCACAACACAGAGACAAAAGAGAACTGGCCACTCGACCGTAATCGGCTAGCCTGCATGCCGCTGAAGACCCCGCCTGCAGGGTCTCCTTGCGAGTTCACATTTCAATAAACCATAAACTTTTACGTGCACATTAAACACCAGAGGGCTTGCGGTCATTTCACCACTATCTAGATAGGCTGAACCTGCGTCCTTGCATCAGAAATCCAAGGGCAAGGCAAAAAGCTGCTCCCTTCAATACTCTGTGTTTTGATCAGATCTACGCTTGCCCTGTCCCCAGGAGTACAGCAACACAAATGATTAGGTTTTTTAGTCACTTTGGGGCTCACTGGATGCTCAATTTTGCTTTAGCCTTTACTCTTATGCAAACTTCACGTCTTTTTTGCTCAGTGGAGAAAGCAGGGACAAGACTGTAAAGCAATGGATCTCACCCTTAGATGCCCAGTAGAATAATCTGGAAAGTTGTTGTTGTTGTTGTTGATTTTTAAGACTTCTGATGTTTAGGCCACATCCAGACCACCTACCTCAGAATCTGCAGGGGTGGGACCAGGGCTTTTGCAATTTTAAATCTTGCTGGGTGAATGTGAGCCCCAGCTGAGGGGCGTTGCTGTGAGCACTGCCCTTGGTGATCTTTCTTTCTTCCCTTTCTGGACCTCCTTTCTTTCTTCACTGGGCTCTTCCCCCTAGATCTACCTGAGGAACCCCCTGAATGCCAAAGTGACTTTTCCCCTCTGCAGAAACTATTACACAAGGACACAAAAGCCTAATGTTTTCTCTAAAGGAAAATTACCTCCTTGGGGCGGGAGGGGGGGGGGGAGGAGGCTTTAAATGGAATGCATAGTTTCCAGGAACATGGCAGGGCCAACTTTAGAGAAGTTGCAAGGTGAATTTTTTCTCTCTATTCAACCTCAAAGTACTTCGAGAAAGAAATGGCCTCTTCTGGCTATTTCAAGAAAACTCAGTTGCTGGGACTGTTTCAGATGGTAGTTCCATCTGTGTAATGCCAACTTATACAAGAGATAAGAAAATTGAATTCAAAGAATTGTTGAATTCAACAATTGCTAGTACAATTCGTAAATGGGAGTGAATTTTTATAAAGAGTTAAAATACAGAAGAAGCATCTAGCTATTTCTGAAGCTACTAGGTCTCATAGACATAGGATGTATTCTATCCTTTGGTAGTTAAGTTAAAGGTTCCTGAAAAGGATTTGCATCGTTAAATTCAAAGCACTAAAATTTCATTGCTTGACCATCAAAAAAATCTGTGTTTTGATATAGGCTCAGCCACTTTCTAAGTGTGTGACCTTAAATTATCTAATCTTTTAAATTATCGTCTGTCAAATGGGGATTCCAAGGCCTCACAGACTTGTGAAAATTTAATGAGATGATAAATGTGAAGATTGCTTTGTGCTGTAAGACACATTACACAGTGCTGGCTCCAGGAAAGCTCCCACTGTCCAGGCCCACGTCGGCACATCACACAGACCCCAGACAAGTGCCAATCTTGAAGAGACATACAACAATCGGTTTAGCAGCTGGGCTGGGATTCCAGTTGCAGAGTCTCAACTGGGCCCAGTCTTCTTTCCACTCCACCCAGGCATCTAAATTGAGAAATCTTGACTCAAGTTTGTCTCTGCTGAGCAAGGAATTCAAAGCGATCATTTGAATTGCTTATGTAATAGGGAAAAATTAACTTTCAATACAAACAGTTCCGGACTTAGGACAGTCTCAGTTAAGATTTTTTCACTTTAAGATGCCAAAGTGATACTCAGAAGAAATCATACATTAAACTTTGATCTTTTCCTAGCCTAGTGATATGCAGTACAATATTGTGTTGGGGTACCGGGCAGCAGCAGGAAGTCTCAGCTCCTTGTCAACCATACAGTTGAGACGGGAAGGACCCACACTCCCACACAACTGTGCTGTTCAACCAGGATGTTTGTTTGGCTAGGTCTATTAAGTGCATTTTTTGACTTGCAATATTGTCAACTTATGATGAATTTATTGGGAAATTACCCCGGTGTCACTTGAGGAGCACCTGTACTTAAAATCTTTCCTTCCATAGCCAGACGTGGTGGTGCACACCTATAATTCCAAGACTTGGGAGGCTAAGACAGGAAGATTGCAGGATTGAGGCCAGCCTTTCAGCAACTTAATGAGGCCAGCCTCAGAAACTTAGTGCGATCTTATTTTAAAAAAATAAATAAATAAAATGAAATAGGATTGGGAGTGTACTTCAGGGGCAAAACGTCCCTGCGTTCAATTCACAGTATCACACAAAATATATATATATATATACATACATTTGATAAAATAAAATCCTTCATTTCTCTTGTCCTCTAAAGAGAAGGCACATTTGTCAAGTTTGGTGCCTGACATTTGTTCTGCTAAAGAAAGGTGGAATAGGTGAAGAGAACAGGAAAACATGAAGGCCAAATCGTGCTTCAGGAGAGAAGACCAAGAGCAGAAGTCAAGATGTGAGACCAGAGAAACAAAGGCAGAAGAGGCCCAGGAGGGGAAAGAGAGAGGAGCCAGTGAGGAGGGGGGAGGCCGTGAGAACTTCCCCACACAGTGAAATTCCTAGAGGAAAAGAGATAGTCACGGAGGATTATTAGGGAATTTTGCTTTACAAGGAAGTGCAGAATAGTCGGTCTCTCCTCTCTCCAAGATGCCTTGTGCCATGATCCATGTTTTTTTTTCTTTTGAACCCGGGGCATTTTACCTCCAAGCTACACCCCCAGCCCTATTTTTTTTTATTCTTTAGTTTGAAATAGGGTCTCACTAAGTTGCAGAGGGCCTCACTAAGTAGCTGAGGCTGATTGTGAACCTGGATCCTCCAGTCTCAGCCTCTCAAGTACTGGGATTACAAACATACACCACCACGCCTGGCTGGACAGTTTGGCTCCTTCCTTCCTTCCTTCCTTCCTTCCTTCCTTCCTTCCTTCCTTCCTTCCTTCCTTCCTTCCTTCCTTTTCCTTTTTTTAGTGGAAAAAGTCAAGTTTCCTTTGAAAACAAGGCTACACAGCTCTGGTATTTCCTACCCATGCTTCAGTAATCCCAGGATCAGACTTGCATTTTAAGTGTAGGCATCTACACATATGACTGCCATAACCACTGTCTGATGTAGATCCCTCACATTTCTGAGGCACAAACCAGTACACACACACACACACACACACACACACACACACACACACACACACCAGAAAACCACTTCTGTGTCTCTACACTTAAAAATGCATGTGTATTTGCGCTAGCACATGACTCCATATAGACCTCTACATTTGGTGTTTATTAATTTTTTTTGAGATTTTAATTAGGAAACAACACATGTGTTCTGTGCTATTTTCATTTGTTGATAGATTCTTTAATTCTTAACCAATTCTAGTCAAGCCTAGCAGAGAAGATTGAATACGTTTTCTATTCTTGAAAACTCCATCTGTTTTTCCATAAATTGAAATGTCAAAAACAGTGGGGAGGGGGTAGAAAGAAGAGGAAAACCCCACCTCTATTATATCATTTTTCCCATGAGATGATCTAGGAAGTCCCATCCTTTCGCCATTATTTCCAAATTACCTTCTGAGTGAGAGCACAAACATAACCCAATTTAGCTCCAAAGATAATTGGAGCAAAACTATTTATAGTCTGAATAAAATATCTTTATAGACTTAAGTAGCATGAAAATCAACAGCAAACAGCTGTATTTTCGTGAGAAATAAAAAGTGAGTCTATAGAACCCTATCACTGATGTTCTTTACTACCTTTTAAAATCAGCACATTTTCACCATTGCAGCTGCTAAGTTCTTCCCCTGGACTCTCAGCCCTGTGGTTCAGCTCTGCCCCACACTGGGATATGAGGCGAGATGGGAGGGGGGATGCAAAAGAGAGATAATTGCAAAAACGTGGCACCTCATCCTTCAGTTGCCAGTTTTTCCCACCCCGAATAATACACTGGAGGCTTGAGTCATGTGTAATTCTTTGTGAATAAAGTGCAGAATTATTTCAAGGAAAATGCACAAAGAAAAAGTGATCTATGTGACGGGGGAGAGGAGCTACTTTTTCCTCTGCTTTCAGGATTATCACACTTTCTTTTTAACATCGTATACCCAGATAAAGAGAACTCACAGTGAATTCTGCCAAGATTGTGGGGGTGGGGGTGGGGTCTCAATCCTTAATTCCCAAAGGGTGCCAGTGGGGCAAGGCAGGGATACTCCCCCCTGGCTGCTTCTCCTAGGATGGCAGTCGCAGCTGCCACACACACACCACTGTGCTGAGGGCCTCATCTTCCATCAGGGTGTTTTTCTGTTTGGCAAAATCATCAAGCACTTGTGCCCACTGCCTTGGATTGACCTGCAGAATGGCTCCTGTGGTTCTTTGAGACCATTTGGGAAGTTTTGCTCTTCTCAGAGGCCTTTACTTATTACATGTTTAAAATAAGGACACTGGGTACCTTTGACTGTCGTCTGTTTTGAGTATGGCCCTGAATTACTTTGGGTTTCAGGTGAGCACATCCATGCTGTTATGATAAAGGAAGAGTGGATTTGAAATGGAGTGTCAGTCATTCCTACCTCTGTGCTCTGTGGCAGAAGGAGCCCGGTGGTGTAATTCAATTTCCACCCCTGGCTCACCCAGCCCCCACTGCTGCACCCCTCAGGACGCAGAGTCCATAGAAACGTACTGCTTACTTAGAAGTGTCTGTGTTTACAACTTGATTGCTGCTCAATCTCTCCATTAAAATATTTTTGGCCCAATTGTTGACTTCAGTCTGGAAATGGTTAAAACAAACAAAACACTCCAAGCATTGACTTCTCATGTTTTTTTTTTTTTTTTTTTTTTTTTTTCATTCGTTCAGTGTCCACAGTAAATCAATGCTCTCATTAAGTGAAACATCTTTGGAAAGTCTGATGGGAAACAAGAAGGCAGACTAGCAACTAGCAAAGGCAAACTGACCACAGCATGGGAGGTGCAGGAGCTCAACCTTCTTTTGTTTCGCTGCACAACTTACCAGTGCTCTGCAGAGGTGGCTCCTAAACTTACCTCTGGTGCAGTTTGGAGGCTCCACCAAAGTACTTTGAATCTTTCATGTCCTGAGGGAAATGATGAACACACTTTCTCCACCTGGCTAGAGATTTATTCCCAGAAGAATCTAAGCACTGGGGAAACCAGAACTAATTAACAGCATGCATAGATGCCTCCTCCGTGTATTGATCCATTTTCTACTGATAAAACTGAATAGTGCAGACTGGGTATTTTGTTTTTATGTGTGTGGTACTGGGGATTGAACCCAGGGGCATTCTGTCTCTGAACAGCAACCCAAGCCCTATTTTTGTTTTGAAACAGGGTCTCATTAAGTTGCATAGAGCCTGGCTAAGTTGTTGAGGCAGCCACAGACCTGTGATCTTCCTGTGTCAGCCTCCCAAGTATTAGGATTGTGGGTGTGCACCGCCACACTTGGCTCAGACTACGTAATTTATAAAGAATAGAGGCTTACCTAGATCACAGTTCTGGGGGCTGGGCATCGGTCTTGTACCATAACCTGGTGGTGGGCATCGCATGGCAGGACAGAGCAAGTGTGCTAGCTTGAATCTCTCTTCCTCTTCTAATAAAGTCACTAATGCTATCATGGAGGTTCCACCCTTGGTGATTTTATCCAGTTGTAATTACCTCTCAAAGGCCTCATCTGCAAATATTATTAACATATGACTTTGGGAACTAAGTTTCCAACAAATGAGTTCCAGGGGACACACCCAAACCGCAGCACTCTTAGACTGGTACTTAGCCACCAAAGTCAGTACTTGAGCCATCCTGAGGTGTCTGGAAGGGCTGTACAAGGGCTTGGATTCAAGTTCTTGACATATCAATGGAAGCATTCCTATTACTTTTGGAGTTATCTCCCACAAACCCATCAAGGAACTTCTCTTTGATCAAATGTCCTCATAAAACATACCAAGTTAAAGACAGCTTAAAGAAAGTCAGAAGAGGGAAAATTACAAAGAATTATCAAGAATGTCTGGTGCATTCTTTGTGCATTGGATGTGTTACTTGGGTAGGGAGTACAGCCCATCAGAGACAACCTATTGGACAATTCCAGTTGCTTGATAACTATTCAAAAACTGAGCTACTACCCCAGAGAATTGTGACAAAGCTCCGTGGCCAGATCGGAAGGTACACATTGTGCAAGAGGGCAGAGGAAGAATGCAGAGAAGAATTCTGTTAGAGGTAGAATTTTTCCCTAATTCAATAGCAGCTTGATGAACCATATAACTGGCCCCCCTCTGAAGATATTTGTAAATATTAAGTAATTAGTCTCAATATTCAAATGAGCCTGTGCTTATCTTAAAAAAAAAGTAGTATAATTGCTAGTTGAAAAATATATGTGTCTTTAGAATTATTGCATTATATTTTAGATTTATTTTCCTAGGCACCAACTGAAAACAAAAAAATTTCTCCAATAGACACAGAGTCTGTTCACTAGTAGCCATATCAATGGCATCTTTTCTTGCCAGTGCATGCGTATTCTTCTTGGTAAAGTAACAGACTGGCATGTGCTATTCTTCTTGCTCCCCCTCACATGAAGACATATTCCTTCCAACTCTCTAAACATCCTTGACACAGCCTAAGCTTTCCAGAGTTCATGTATGAGAATATTCAATTCATGGAAATATAATGTCTTGCAGTATCATTAAAGAAGAGAAATAAAACTTAGAGTTGCAGGACCCTAGTACTTGGGAAGCTGAGACAGGAGGATCGCAGGTTTGAGACCAGCCTCAGCAACTTAGTGAGGCCCTTAGCAACTCAGTGAGACCTGTTTCAAAGTAAAAAATACAAAGGGCGGGTGTGGGGGGTATAGCTCAGAGGTGGAATGCTCCTGGGTTTTGGGGTTTTTTACCAAAACAAAACAAAAAACTGCAAGGGAAATGGTCCATGAGGACCACTCTTAAAATAAGGAAATAAACAGTACAAAGAGTCAAAGTCTGTTTCTGATGATTGGCTTCTGGGAGGAGAATGAGTTCTATTTAAAGTAGTTTCAAATGAAGTGAGGAGGTAGAGGTCATCTGTGTTGAGGGGCGGGTCAGCATGGTTGGTGACAAGTTACAGCCCTGTCTGTAACTAAAACCAGCTATTTTTGCATGAAAGCAGAAAGCGATGTGCCTGGGTACAGTAGCTGCAGTTGGGGTAACACAATGGAGAAACAGAGGAAAGTTTCCCTTCGGGTGAACGAGAGAGGGTCAGAATGATACGCTTTACAGAAGCATCTGGATTGTGAAGCCCTGGCCCGAAGTCTTAGCTGTGCTGTCCGGTAGTCATTTGGGCCATTCGTTTCCACTCTGTGAGTCTCAGCTGAGTCACCTTTAAGTGATTCTATCAGACAGTGAATCTTAAACTTTTTGATCTAAGGGTAGCTCCGTACTCTTAAGAATGTTTGAGATGCCCAAAAAGTTTTTATATCAGATCTACCCATTGATAATTACCATATTAGAAATTAAAAGTGGTAAATTAAAATAAAAATATGTATTAACTCATTTATAATGAGAGCAATAAACTCATTTCAAACATCAGTTATAAAATTTATGAAATTCAGCCAGTTTTTCCAGAACCAAGAAAAATAAATCAGTTGAGAAGAGTAATGAAGAGTAATGCTGTTTTGTATTTAGCTCTTCGATGTTTGGCTTAACCAAAGATGGCTAGATTCTCATGTGCTTCTGCTGATTACATATCTTGTACCCTCTGGAAAACTCTACCATACATGCATACAAAAAGAGTGAGTACATGAAATAATAATTAAGTGTTATGAAAATGATTTTGACCTTGCACACTCCCAGAAAGGGCCCTGGGAATGGGAAAGTTGGTCTGCTTTCCCACGACATAACAATACTGCCCTCTTTCTTTTGTGCATGTAAGAGGCTCACTAACTCTTTGTCCATTATGCACCTCTTCCCTCATCTGTGATTTCCAAAAAGTGATTTGCCCTAGGAAAAATGGCAGGTTTGCCCAGATTGCTAAACTTCCCCCTCCTTTACCTCCTCTGTCCTAAAGAGAATATGATGAATCCCGCCCTGGGCACACCAGGCAGCTGTAGGCCCCACACCACACAGTCATCTCCTCCATCTCCTTCCTTTTCTGGAAGCTAGTACCTTGGAGCAAATATACCACAGAAGCAACGCTCATCCCCCTGAGCTGAGAACATTCTTCCATCATTTTACCCTGCTTGTGAAGTAGTGGAACAAACATGGCCTTTTGAATCAGGGGAGGAGAGAATGAGCTGTCACAAATTAGCCACGACTAAAGAGATATGACAACTAAATGCAATGTAGTATTTTGGATTGGATCCTGAATCCATGTAAATATGTTAGTTATAAAATTTTTGAAATCTGAATAAATTCAGTAGTTGAGTTATCAGAATGATACCTCTGTTGATTTTTTTTTTTCATTTTGGTAATTGCATTACAGTTACATGTTACATGAAATGTTGTCAGAGGAAAATGAGTGGAGAGTACACTGTAACTGTGCTATCTTTGTAACTCCTGTGTGAGTTCTAAATCATTTACAAATAAAAAAGATGTTAAAATGTCATAGAAACAATTTTATAAGAGGCATTGTTTTAAATTTTTAAAAAATCATATTTAGTGAATGGTTTAATGGGAGTCAGGTGGATTCCAGAATTTGGTGTTCAGTCTGTTGCAATAGTATGTATCATCTAGTCTCTAGAAAATTCCCCTGTAACTTGTAAGAATATGAGAGCAAAAAAGACCAACAGTAGTATCATTATAAAAGTTCTTTGCAGGCCAGTCATGGTAGCACACACTTGTAATCCTAGTACTTGGGAGACTAAGACAGGAGTATTACAGGTTCGTGGCCAGCCTCAGCTACTTAATGAGTCCCTCCACAACTTAGTGAGACCCTATTTCAAAATAAAGAATAAAAATAGAGCTGGGGGTGGAGCTTGGAGGTAGAATGCCCCTGGGTTCAATCCCTAAAACTACAAATAACATAAAATAAAAATCCTTTGCAGATTCCTGGGTTTGTGGGTCCTCAGCCAATGGGTCACATTTGAGGACCACTGAATTAGCATTATATTCCTGAGTTCTCCTTAGTACTTAGGGTGATTTATTGGTGACTCTGGGGGAAATCCTGTATGTCTACTTTCTTTTGGGGAAGCTGTCTGCTTACAGAAAGCTTCTGTTCTGGGTGGACATTCAAAAGACTATTGTCAGGCCCATTTATAGCTACATCTGTTTTAGTCAGCACTTTCACTGCTATGACCCAAAACACAGACGATGACAACATAGAGGAAGGAAGATGTATTTGCTGACAGTTCTGGAGATTTCAGGGTTTCAGTCCATGTTAGGCTAGTTGAGGTCTGTGGAGCTCAGTGCATAGCAGTGGGAAGCAAAGAGAACAAGCAACGGGACTCTGCTATCACATCATGGAGGTTGCAAACAAGGGACAGTGCTCATGAAGGGGACTCGACTCATGCACAGTTCCTAAGACCACACCCCCAGGGACATACCTTCTCCAGTCACACTCCACCTGTCTAGGTTACCACCCAATAAATCCATGACAGTAGATTTGTCCACTGGTAAGATTACAACCCTCGTGACTTAATTATATCAATTCTGAACATCAATGTATGAGCTCTTTCAGGGGACATTCTATCTCTAAACCGTAACAACATCTGAATATACTGAATAGCTTTGTTACTACCAAATCAGGCCTTGTGATTGCTACTTGCAAGAGTCCCTCCTATCTCAGTTCAGAACATAGCCTGGGATCAGTGGTGTTATTTTCCTCCTGATTCCATAATATATACTTCAATGATTCAAAATAGAAGACTAAAGGGGCCAAAGTGAGTGACAGGAAAAAAGGGAGCAATAGGAAAAAAATGTCCAGAGTATTTGGGATCCCCCAAGAAATCCCAGGATCCTTTCTCTGAGTTCAGCCCAGCCCAAAGGATGGCTTGAATTTTGTGTGATATCTGTAATGCTAGATATACTTAGGTAAAAAAGCTTAATAATAAAGTAATGGCTATCTTGTATGTCCAGTTGCCAATCTTTTCTTCCTCTCATGATGAAAGCTCAGATGCTCATTTTTCTTCCTTACAAACTAAATTCTGGGAAAGGCAGTTAAGCCATTTCACTACAGCATCCTTTGAGAAATGAGCTCTGGCAACTCAGATGCCCAGCCCCTTCCAAACTCAGAAGATAGAGCTGACCACATGGTCACTCAATAATCACAACAAGAACGCAAGTCCTGCTTTATGGCTGAATTTTTGAACTACCTCTAGAACTAAGCTTGTACAATCTGTTTTTATTTTACTATAATTCCTCTTTAATTTGCTCTCCACTAATCCAGAACTTTACATAATTTAAACACCACTCCTATGATTCCTATTTAATAGAAAATTGAAAATCATTTCCTTATTGGAAATGTCTTGGGCTATTTAGGATAAAATATTTGATTTTCAGAGTCATTTTGGATTGTTGATTTTTCAAAATAAGGGTGGAAAGTTTAAAGATTCTTTTAGCTTGCCTTTCATTTCCAGGACCCACAAGTCATCTTAACATGAGGGTTTTAATATAAGCCTATTGAGAACTGCAATTTTTTTCATTGCATTTTACTTATAAATACTCAATGATACTTGTATGTTCTATATAAAAGAAAAATCAGATTTAAGAAATATTCTGAAAACTAAATTTTTTATCATCTAGTTATGTGGTTTTGATGATAACTTTTTCTACAAAATAAAAACCTGTGACTGCTGATTAAAATCAATTATAAATAACATATATAAATAATGTTGCCAACCTGTACAACTCAAATGACACAAAATATTATCTATAGCTGGGTATGGCGATGCATGATGCACACCTGTAATCCCAGTACTTGGGAGGCTGAGACAGGAGGATCACAGGTTCAAAGTCAGCCTCAACAGCTTAGTGAGGCCCTGTTTCCAAAGAAAAAATAAAATAGGGCTGGAGTTATACCCTGGAGGTAGAAGGTCCCTGGGTTCCACCCCCAGTACCACAAACACACAAAAAAGAAAATATATCTGTAGAACCCTGGTTTTGGCGACACAAATGTCTATATCCTCATTTCTGGGACACAGAATTTCTTTTTGTCTTGAGGTATTTATGTATTTATGTATTTATGTATTTATTTATGTATTTATTTATTTATTTATTTACTTATTTATTTATTTTTCTTGTGCTGGGGATCAAGCCCTGGGTCTCATGCATGCTAAGCCCATGCTTTATCACTGAGTCACATCCCCAGCCCTTTCAGGTCTTTAGAATACTTTTTAATTTTGTAATGGTTGCAGAAGCTGACATTTTCAACTTATGTTATCAGTTTAATTTGAAGAGTTTGGTGTAAAAATTAAGATCTTTATCTCCAAAACTAAGATACTTATATAGGCTTCTTCACACATCTCAGATTTGTGGAGTTTAAGAAAGATTTTAGAAATGTTTGATATCAGGTTATAAAATGACTTGGAATATGTTTCAGTTGGTCATTCTCTTCTTCTGTAAAGCTAATTCTGAAAATCATAGAATATACATACATACCACACCTTTAAGTGACTACATGCACTGGCTTGTATTTTATGAGGATTCTTCAATTTGAGTTTTTCTGGAACTACTTCTTTTCTAATCCCTAAGCACAACATTGTTGCATTATCAAAGAAAATAACATCTTTTGGGGGATCTGAATGCAAATGGCTTTTCTAAAGGAGACTTCTGACCACATGTTAAACGATGGCATTTCAATGCACTTACTCATTGGTCAAAAACAGACCCCAAATTGAACAACTTGGGTAAATACTAGGCAGTTGAAGTTGACCATTTTAAAATAGGGCCGATGAGCATGGAAAATCAAGATGAATGCATTGCTTCAATTTCATGGCCAATGTGAATTAAAAGCAGGCTGTTGCCATTCTGCTTTCATTTAAATGGATATAATGTTTTCATTGTCTCAAAAAACGGCTTACTTTCAATAACATTCATGATATATTTTTCTTAGTTTGTAGGACTGTTTGGAAAAACATCGCCAGGAGAGGGTTATTGGCTACAGAAGAGACAATTCATTTGGCCGTTTCCGGGGGTATTGAGGTTGTTGGAAAGCAGATTTCTCAAGATAAATTGTTATTGGTCATTAAAAATATATAGAGCTTCTTCTTAGACAGACTAAATTGATCTGGTATCTTCATATTCCAGGATGAAATCTGAAGAATGACTCATGGGAAGGGAACAGGATAAGATCTCTTTTCACACCAGATTTGTTATTCAAATTAGCTTTAGAACTCCATAGTTCCAAGGACACTTTTCATCAACTTCTATTGCACCAAGAATTATGACCACAGACCACAGACTCTCTGCCATCCAACTGGCCTCTCCTATCAATCAGTGCAAGGGGGCTATCAATTTTTTTTAGCAGGATTAGGTGTCCAGACAATGTATCTACTTGTTGCTTCTCCATTCCTAGCCACTTCCTACCCTCCTTCCCACTTCCTCCCACTCACTCTCATCTCATCCAGGGCTGAGAAAGCAAACAAAGACAGTTAGCAATGAGAAAGTCTAGCAGATGAAAGAAGATACCTGGGAAGATAAGCAGCACAGGCTCCCAGCAGGACCATGCCTGCCTTGCTTGGGATAAGGCCAGGAGACTCCACAGAGCCCCCTCAGTTCTACTCTAGGCCAACTCAAAACCCAGCTGTTTGGAGTGGGCAACCTTGAGCAAGAGCTTGTTGATAACAATAAGAGAAAAGGAGGTGTAAGTATTTTATGAAAAAAAAAAAAAAAGGCTCTCACCACCCCAAGGCTTTGAAAAAGCAAACAAGCATGTGACAAAAGACAAAATACACTGAAAGCACCCTGAAAAGTTTTGGATATGTGGAATTAGAAGGCCTTTCGGGAATATTCAGTTGTTCTCTTGACGTAGAAGTAATGAGAGGCAGAGTTTGAACTCCAGAATATTCCAGAACCTGGGAATGGTCATAGCTTCTGGTGATGCTGCAAGAAGGCCACAGAGATAAAAGACAAATGCACCAAAAATAAATTCTAAAATAAACATCTGAACTTCTGTTCCTCAACTTCCTTCCCGTATGGGGCTATGAACTTTCCTCCCTACTAAACTGTGGGTAAAGCAGCCTCCATTATAATTTTTAATCTCCATTCATCTGTATTTTCTTTTTATTGGAAAAAAAAAACATGTTCTGTGTGGTACTAGAGATTGAATAGAAGGGCATTCTACCTCCAAGCTACACATAATAACTCACCTTGAACCAGAATAATTATTCAATAAGGTTTAGATATAGAGTATGGTCAACTTCATTTGAGCCCATGAAAGTCATGATTGCTTTCTTCTCCTTTGGTTAGTTCATACATTCCTAGTCCTTCTAATGATAAATGTGAAAGCTCTTGTATTATGGAAGGAGATAAAATGGGAATACAGCATCAGGGGTGTAGAGGAAGGGTCGGGAGAGTGGCAGGGAAATTAAAGTTGAGAAAGCACAGAGCTCAATGAACACAAATTGAAACCTCTGTCAAGTGTCTATTAGGTTAGTGTTTTAGTTTGGTTCCAAAATATCCCCCATAAGTCTATGTTTTGAATGCTCGGTCACTAGCCTAACATTTAAGAGGTGGGACCTAGTGGGAGATTAGGTCACAGGGGTCGCTGGGGGTGTGCCGTTGAAGGAAATATCAGAACCTCAGCCACTCCTTTTATCTCTCTTTGCTTCCTGACTACGCGACGTGATCGGCTTCCACTATGCTACATGCTCCTGCAATGATGAACTGTACTGTTACAGGCCCAAGTCAATGGGACTGACTGTCCATAGACTGGAAAGTCTGAAACCATGAACCAAAATAAACCTTTTATCTTTGTAAGTTGATTTTCTTAAGTATCTTGTCATTGTGACAGAAAGCTAACTAACAGAATTCAGTAAGTAAAATTTCATACCTTAGCAAACTTATCTGTAAACTGGGCGTAATTTAACTACATTCCTTTTTTTCTTAGAGTTACTAACAGGATTTGGGGAAATGTTGTTAAAAACCTTTGAGAAATAAGATCCAAACTGAGGCAAGTTGGCCTGAAAAGTTGTCTCTGAAGGCAGGCAATGAGACCCTAGAAAATATTTTTTCACTGTATTTTTCAATACTCCTTTTGGTTTTAATGATTTACAACTGGCAAACAAATGAACTTACTTGTCTCTCACATCATTGATTGAGGGGACCACTTTTGGGCCCCTCTGAACACATGGATACCTTCCTTTCATCAGTAGGAATTGCACACCAACCCTGGCCTTTGGCTGCGCTTTCGTTCCAGATGTTGTATCTGTGTGATTAATGCAGGAAGCTTCTGACTATACCTGCCACAGTTTCATCTAAGCTAAAGGGAGAATTATAGCCTAAAAGTAAGGTCAATAATCTTGTGAACATTCTAAAAGCAGGAAATGACTGAAGTAATGGGAAGGTGGTGGAATCCTTTGGTTTTAAGCTAGCACATTATCAAACTGAGTGCTGGAGGAAGAGACTAAGGAAGGAAAAAAGGAGGATTATGCTATGGGAGAATTCATAAATACTTGGAAAGTTAAATCAGCTGCCAGTTAAGTAGAGATAAAAAAAATAACTTTGAGAGAAAGGAAAATTATGAAGGGAAGCAGAGGGAAAAATGCTGAAAGGAGATTTTTAATTAAAAACAGAAAGAAGTAAAGCAAATCAGAACTGGCTAAGTAGATAAAAAGAGAATAGTGGAAAAAAATAAAATTGCTTTGTAAAAAAAAAGGTAATGATAGAGGAAGACATTCACCCAAAAAAGCAAGGTTTTTAAAAATAAGATATTTTCAGAGCAAAAAGAGATACCTCAAACTAAGTGATAGATCAAGAAGAACTGTAATCCTAAATAGAAAAAGAAAAAAGTATATGAGGAAAATACACTGAGCCTGAAACACATGAAAAAAAAAAAAAAAAAAAAACACCCCTGCCTGCTTTATTCAATCATTAATGAAATAACCCAAGGATCTGAGAGTAATAAAATATTATTTGTTATCCCACAACATTCTAGTCTATCTCTGCTGGGAGCTTCAGTATTTCTATGTTTTTGAGTGACAACCTCCTGCCTTTACCATTTCTCCCACTTTTAAAAACCTCTCTCTCTCTCTAGGAGAGAATGTATTTTATTCTCATAGAACCAGTTTAAATAATGGATCAAGGAATCTCAGGTTTTGAAGGTTTACTGAGAAAAAAAAATTAGATTCAAAATTATCTCCAGCCGGGTGTGGTGGCGCACGTTTGTAATCCCAGTACTTGGGGGGCTGGGACCGGAGGATCCGGGTTCGTGGCCAGCCTCAGCTACTTAGTGAGGCCCTCCGCAACTTAGTGAGACCCTCTGTCAAAATAAAGAATAAAAAATAGGACTGGGGGTGTAGCTCATCAGATGTAGAATGCCCCTGGGTTCCATCCCCAGTACCGCAAAAAAAAAAAAAAAAAAATTAGAGAATATGATTAGAAGTATTAGATCGAATGATAGTTGATACTTAGAATGTTTCCAGACAGATTTATATATGTAAGAAAAAATAAAGACAATTCATAGTTATTGGAGAACAAAATGAGATCATACATTTAAAATGTTGTCTGGCATCTAGTACATGCATAAAAATATTAGCTGTGATTCTTAACCAAATAAATTCAGTTTAAATCACCCAAATCAAATGGCACTCTTACAGCAACTGAAACATATGGCCAAAATACAAAATTTGACTTGCCTTTATCCTTATGCCAGAAGATTAAAAATGATTTCTAATCAGTAGAAAAAAATCAGGGAGAACCTGAGGGCTTTAGATCAGTGCCCCGCATTCTTACTTCAGGTGAGGCGATACAAGACTAAACTTAGTAAAGGGTTGCTTTCATTCCAGATGTTCTATCTGTGTGATTAATGCAGGAAGCTTCTGACTACACCTGTCATATTTTTATCTAAGCTACAGAAAGAATTATAGCCTAAAAGGAGAGTTCATAATTTTGTGAACGTTCCAAAAGCAGGAAATGACTGAAATGATGGGAAGGTGGTGGAATCCTTTGGACTATCAAACACTTAAATAAAACAAACCATAAGAAAAATGAATTATCTTCAAAGGGATGTATTTTTAGGTATATTATGATGAATTGCTGATATACTTAAGGAAATAAGAAAGTATGATGGTTAAATAATAAGTTGATATGGCCCAATGAGAATTTCAAAAAGCTTTTGACAAATTTTCACATAAGCTATTTTCCAAATCTGTTCATTGTATAGGAGAGACATTGTCTTCAAAATGTTTAGAGTTAGGAAACAGAGGGGATAGATAAACTCTCCAAAAAGAAACTGTGAATAAGTTCTATAGAAACTCTGTGAATTAATAAATAATTTGGAGGAGAGATTTCATAGCAGAATGTTCATATTTGGTCATAGTACTAAGCCATTCAGTAATGAGAATAAACTTCCAAAATATCTTATTTATTTTGATAGTAAACAGAAAAATTGTTGATGATGGACTTGTACAAGGCATTTTATGTCAATAATAAGAGAACTCAAGTCAGAGCAAGGGGATTTTTAGCTTCTGGTAATGGGGGAGTAGCTCCTGTTTACCAGATATCCTTCAAATAGCAGCTAAGAACTCTAGGCACAAGAGGACAAACAAAACCAGGCAGACACTGGACAGCTGTCTACATATGGAAGGAAGAAAAGTCATGGGAGACACGAAGGTTGGATAAAGAAAAGTTGGTATATCCCCACGATAGAGTTTTACTCAACCATGAAGAAGAACAAAATTATGTCATCTGCAGTAAAATAGATGGAGCTAGAGGACAGTATGCTAACAGATCAGCCAGTCTCAGAAAAATCAAGAGTCCTATGTTTTCTCCCATATGTGGAAGATAGAGTGAAAATAGGAAACAAAAGGGACTTCCAATAAATGAGGAGAGTGACCAGTGGAATGGTGAAAGGAGACTGGAGGAGGTAGGTGGGGAGGGGGGAAAGAAGTTTAAGGAAGGAAACCATTTAAATAATGCTATATCCGTATATGAAAGTCTCACTATCAAACTCACTAACATATACAAAGAGAGGGGGGGAAGCGGGGCCAGATGCAGAGGGAAACACACCAAACGCAGGGTGCATGTATGTTTATATCACTTTGAATCTCACTATGATGTGTAATTACAATCCACCAACAAAAGTATATTAAAAAAAATGTTATGGGGGTAAGGTTCTCTCTCTTTTTTTTTCTTTTCTCAATTTTTTACCTAGAAGTAGATTCCAGTTCATTCCAGATGGAAGGGCTAAAATTTAGCTAGAAATCCACTGTCTCACTGGCTTGAAGAATCAGAGGTCAAATTTAAGGAGGATCAAACAACTAGAAAGTGAAGAGAAATTCTCAGAAAAAGAGATCCATAGAGGAGAAGCCCTGTATTCTGCATATAAATTCTGTATAAATCTGTGGCTAATTTATGGGGCAAGCAGCAAGCAACTAAGCCAAGGCTAAAAGAAAGAAACAGGTTTCTTTTGCCCCATGTATCAAAAAAAACAGAGTAATAGTCACTATAAAAAATTTGCAGCCAACATTATACTTAATAGTAAAAGATTAGATACTTTCCTTTTAATATTAGTAATGAAACAAGAATATTCACTTTCATCACTCCAAAACAACTTTGTATTAAGAGGTCCAAGCCAGCCAGGCATGGTCGCCCACACTTGTAATCCCAGTACTTAGGAGGCTGAGACAGGAGGATCCAGGTTTGCAGCAAGCCTCAGCTACTTAGTGAGGCCCTCTGCAACTTAGTGAGACCCTGTTTCAAAATAAAGAATTAAAAAAATAGGGCTGGGGGTGTAGCTCAGAGGTAGAATGCCCCTGAGTTCAAACCCTGGTACTGCAAAAAAAAAAAAAAAAAGGAGGTCCAAAGAAACAAAATTTATGTAAATTTGAAAAGAAATGAATTTTTTTTTTTTGAAACTTGGTCTCACTAGGGGTTGCTAAGAGTCTCACTATGTTGCTGAGGCTGTCCTTGAAGCTGAGATCCTCTTCTCTCAGCCTCCCAAATACTAGGATTACAGGCATGTGCCACCACTCCCAGCCAGAAATGAAACTTTTTAGTCACTGATGACATAATTGGCAATGTCAAACATCTTAAGAAATCTACTTCTTCAAAATGAATTTAGTAAGGGTATGTGTAAAAAAATCCATAAAATTATAAAAAACTCATTTACCAAATAAAAATCAAGGGAGTATGAAATCTTTGAAACTCAAGGGCTGTACATTTAAGAAAATTTAAAGAAATGAGCACTAGTAATCTTAAAAATTAACAATATAATTTGGCAGTTACTTTTTTTTTTTTTTTTTTTTTTTTTTGTGGTACTGGGGATTGAACTCAGGGGCATTCTACCTCCGAGCTACACCCCCAGCCCTATTTTTTATTCTTTATTTTGAAACCGAGTCTCACTAAGTTGCGGAGTGCCTCACTAGGTAGCTGAGGCTGGCCGCGAACCCGGATCCTCTGGTCTCAGCCTCCCGAATGCTGGGA